>FLRD01000010.1:0-253152 GCA_900088485.1 Plasmodium ovale wallikeri | reverse complement strand
TCACTTTGGAAAATGTTCCCCCCTTCTTAATCCTTTCATTTGGACTTTTTTTTTTTTTTTTTGTTTGCAATTCGTTTGTTTCTGTTTTGTTTGCAATTCGTTTGTTGTTGTTTTGTTTGCAATTCGTTTGTTGTTGTTTTGTTTGCAATTCGTTTGTTGTTGTTTTGTTTGCAATTCGTTTGTTGTTGTTTTGTTTGCAATTCGTTTGTTGTTAAAAGTGGCTAATACGACATACCAAGGGAAAAAAAAAAAAAAAAAAAAAAAAAAGGCTAAAATTTTGGAGTTCCAACGTTTTCGTAATTGTCATAAAAAAGGGTTTTTACTTTTTGGATGGGTGATCAGGCTGAAATGCAAAAAAGAGTAGAAAGGTTTGCGGCTACCTAAAAAAAGGAAGCTAAAATGAGGGTATTAACGAGAGCGAAAACTTAAACAGAATTTGTTTTTCCCTTTTTTTTTTTTTTTATATGCAAGCAGGAAGCGGTATCGCTTGCGTACATACGTACATATATGTGCATACGTTTTTGCAAGGGTTTTTTTTTACATGTATTCGTAGTAACAATACTATACATGTACATATGCACATACGAACATGCAAACGTACGTCCATATGTCCACACGTCCACACGACCACGCGACCACGCGACCACGCGACCACACGACTATACGTGCACGCGTATTCATGTACATGCATGGTTACGCTCATTTGTACATTCGAGTATAATATCAAGTGCATGGTAAAGCAAACAAAAGGGAGCGAAGTCAGATGAATCCTTTAAAAGTGTTAACAAACATTTAAAGGAGCAAGCGAACTATTTTCGATACCCATTAAGGCGAATCCTTTCGAGGGATAAGTATACATATATAAGTGCATACGATTGTACGAACATATATGTATATGTATGTATATATATATATATATATATATATATATATATATATATATATATATGTATATATGTACGAGGGCGCGAAGCGCTTCTCTCCCACTGCGCTCACTGTTCGCATTGTAGGCCTTTTGCTTATATTACCCTTTGCGTGTTTTATACCCTTTGCGTGTTTTATACCCTTTGCGTGTTTTATACCCTTTGCGTGTTTTATACCCTTTGCGTGTTTTATACCCTTTGCGTGTTCTACCCTTTGCGTGTTTTATACCCTTTGCGTGTTCTACCCTTTGCGTGTTTTATACCCTTTGCGTGTTCTACCCTTTGCGCATTTTGCGAATCGCACGCACCGTACGAACCGTAGGTGACGGATGCTCTATGCCTTTTGGCGAATCGCTGGTAGTCTCCGTTTTGTAATATCGCAATTTTTGAACGTGTATTTACGCCTTTTGTTCAAAGGAATATATAGTTTCCGTTGATTCGTAGTATCACTATGGTAAGGTTTGCTTAGAGTGAAGCGTCGAACCTAATAGATGCAGAAATGGGGAATCAGTTGCTTGTTCCTGTGATATAATTTTGTGGTTGCATATTGTACATATTTCTACAACTATTTTGTGAACTCCATTTTTTTAATTTTCCCCTGTCCTTCTTTTTTGTAGAAAATAAATTTACCCAAATCGAAGGATGGCCATACAAAAATAAAGAACTCGAAAAAGTAAGGAAATGAAAATGTAGATGCTGAACCCGTCTCGTTTATTATTTTATTTTTTTATCTATTACGTGAGCATGTATAGATTATTGTAGTTGTTTCTTTGCATTTTCATCCTTGCGTACTTTACGGTGCACGGCATAATACCTGTACAGTAACCCTATATGTGTGTATGTGCGATTGCTTTGTATATGTAAAGGTGTATGTACGACTGCTTTGTAAATGTAAAGGTGTATGTACGACTGCTTTGTAAATGTAAAGGTGTATGTATAAAAGACAGGCCGAAAGAAATGTACGAGCATGCGCAGATGTGATGTATTGATTGTCTTTAACCAAGATGAATTAAATTCCCCTTTTGCAGGCGTGCCATTGAAAAACTTAACTCCCCCTCGAAAGTAAAAGCTCGAAAAAAAAAAAAAAAAAAAAAAGCAAAGAACCTAATATCGTACCAGAAATTGGAAACATTACATTTTCCCCTTCTAAACCAAAACCTTTTTTAGGTTGCAAAAACTGATCCGGATTCATCAGAGCTGAATGATAAAGAGGTTTCAAGTAAGAAAGATGAGTAGGTGCACATGGGGTGTATATGCGTAATAGTGAGAGCATAATTCGTAAATGTTAGAACGGGGTAAATTTCTTACTCGTTCTCTTCTTATGAAAAAATTATGCAGGTGATAAGAAGCCCCAGCTGTATGTTAGACACGCATCTGGTAAGGAAGGAGAATCGAATAAAAAGGAAAGAAGTCGGAGTGATACTACATCTGAGGAGAATAATTATGAAAATAAGATACAGGAGGAACTCATCAATGAGGACGAAGCATATGCAACATCGTCTGTAGATAAACACAAATTCCGCATTAAGAAAAAAAAAAAGAAATTAAAAGGAAAGGGAAAGAAGCAAAATAGCTTTGATGATGAGGCAAAAAGAAAAATAAAAAAGAAGCACATAGTGAAGGAGAAACACAAGTTAGAAAAGGACTCGAAAAAAAAAAAAAAAATAATTAAGAGATGCAAAAATAACGAGCTGAAAGACGTTGTGGGAATTAAACAGGAGGAGGGGGAGAAGTGGGAAGATCTGGAAGGAGGCCAGGGCGCGGAGGAGGATGAAGAGGAGGAAGAGGAGGAAGTATACGACGAAGGAGAATACAACAATGAAAGGGAAGGCGACGATGATGAGGAGAGCGACAATGATGAGGAGGGCGACGATGATGAGGAAGTAGATGTAGATGATCAGGAAGACGGCGATGAGGAAGTAGATGTCGATGATCAGGAAGACGACGATGATGATAATGATGACGATGATGACGATGATGACGATAATGACGATGATGACGATGATGACGATGATGACGATAATGACGATAATGACGATAATGACGATGATGACGATAATGACGATGATGACGATGATGACGATGATGACGATGATGTCGATGATGACGATGATGTCGATGATGACGATGATGACGATGATAACGATGAAGATAAAGATGCCTATAAAGAGGAGATTACCGATGAAGAGGAAGATGCCCATAAAGAGGTTACCGATGAAGAGGAAGATGCCCATAAAGAGGTTACCGATGAAGAGGAAGATGCACATAAAGAGGTTACCGATGAAGAGGAAGATGCCCATAAAGAGGAAGGTACCAATGAGGAGGGAGGTGTCGATAACGATGACTATGGTGATGACAGTGGCAATGAAAGTGGCAACGAAAGTGGCAACGAAAGTGGCGATGACGATGATGATAATGATAATGACGACGAGGAGGAAGTCGAGCAGAAGGAAGAGGAATGTAAAGAAAACAAGGAGGACGAAGATAACAAACACGTAGAAGAAGAAAAGGAGGAGAAGGAAGAAGCACAGGGTACCGGTGAACGCGAAGAAAGTTATGATGGTGAGAAAACGAACAGGGAAGAAGGAAGTGTTGTCGATGGAGAAGGAAATGCTGAAAAAGGAATATATAAGAGTAGCGTGCATAAAAGTCAGGAAAGGTTACACAAAAATGGCGCTTCACAATGGAAATGTGCCTTTCTTGTTTTTCCATATGTGTATGTTTGTGCATGCGCGTGTGTATACTTCTTTGCATGTGTTTACTTCTTTGCATGTGTTTACTTCTTTGTTTGTGTTTACTTCTTTGTTTGTGTTTACTTCTTTGCTTGTGTTTACGTCTTTGCTTGTGTTTACTTCTTTGCATGTGTTTACTTCTTTGCTTGTGTTTACTTCTTTGCTTGTGTTTACTTCTTTGCTTGTGTTTACTTCCTTGCGCGTACACTACCCACATTTTAATGACCCTTCTCCCTTGCAGAGACAACGATAGTGCTGCTAGCGAATGCAGCGACGTTAAGAAGAACGACCGTTTGTTTGCATCGTTGGTAATAAACGCAGAGAGACGTGCGCGGATGCCGCGACAGGGAAGAACAGGAGAGAGACGAATAATTTGTGCATTGTATTTTTCCATTTCCCTGTCCGTGCCTCCATCTCTTTGCTCCTTTCGTGTCCCCCTTTCATTTTCTCCGCTCATGCCTCCATCTCTTTGCCCCTTTCGTGTCCCCCTTTCATTTCTCCCAGAACGATAACTCCCCGAGCAAGCTGTTTAATGAGCACGTCGGAAAGTTAAACATCTTCGGAAATATAAACATAGATGTAGAGAAACTGCGAAAGAGTCTAAACAAAAACAAGAACGTTGCCGAGGAAAAGAAGGAAGTGAAAATGACCGAGTCGGAGAACCCCTTTGGTATGTGTGTATCCACTGCGCACGTGTACGCTCGTGCATAATAGGCTCGTGGCTATGTGCGTTCCTGCGTCTTCGCCAGTACGTGTACCGGTGCGATAACTTTTGCATTCCCCTCTGCATTCATACACTCTCCTGTGCCAATCCCATCGATGCAGAAAACGAAGAAGTGCTCTACTCAGAGAACAGCATAAAGATAAGTAAGTTTGTTAAGAAAAATGAAAAGTATGATTGGTCAGGTTATCTACCTGTAAAAATACAAATAATGAAAAATACACAAAACAGTAGGTTCCGTATCTTATGTTTTCAAAAAGGAAGTGGGAGGTTATTTTTGAATACAGACATTTTTGAAGGATTCAAGGTTATTCCTTCAAAAAACACATCTGCTCTGTTTAGTGGTCGTGATTTATGTAAGTAACCCCGAAATAAGGAACGCACGGCATGCATAACGTTATACTGTGTCTGTTTCTAAGAGTACTCATAAGCATATGTCATTGAGTACCCATAAGTATCTAAGAGTGAATGTCCATACGTATATGAGAGTGAGTTATTACCCCCCCTATGTGTCAATTCTTGTGAAAACCCTGCATCTCTTCTTCCGTTTCCCTGACAGGTGACGAGAAGAAGCTAAACCAATATATCGTGACGTTTATAAGCAGCACCTCGCGGGATGAGTTTGTTAGGCATATAAAGAACATTACAAGGAAGGCATAAAAGGCCAAAAGGAAAAAATGAAGAAGGAAAAAGGGAAATATAATATTCCTTTTTTTTTTTTTTTTTTTTTTAATTTTTCTTGTAAAGTATATATATTATGTTTTTTTTTTTTTTTTTTTTTTTTTTTTTTTTTTTTTTTCCTTTTTTCTCACTTCCTATTTATGTTTGCTCTTTTCGTGCGAAAAATAAAAAAAGCATATGTATATATAGGTATATGCATGTGGAGTGTGCAATAATATATTCACATTTCGCTCTATGTCCTTTTTGCCTTTATATAACGTTTCCCACTTTCATTTTTCGATTATCGGCTTATGCACTCAAGCACGTTCGTGAGGACGTGTCAGCTGTATTACATTTATCTGCACTGGTATGTGCCACAGGTCTGTGTAACAACTTCTACTTTTGTTATTTATGCCCTTTCCCTTTTTTGTAACCTCATTTAAAGCATTTTTGAAAACTCGAAGCGGGGAATCACATGTGTGATTGTTTGCGTCCAGGTAATTGGTTGGACTAGCACTCCTAGGGACCTTGCCCCGTGCGATAATTGATGTATGAGCAGCAGCAGTGTCGTTGAAAATTTAAGTTGGCAAGCAAACAAGTAAACAGCAATAGCATCGCGAAGCAAAGGAGAAAAAGGAAAGCAGCAGAAGTATGTGCCATTACTGCAAAACGAAAAAGGGTTTTAACTGGTAGGGGGTAAGATCTCCCTTTTTGAGGTGTTACCCCCTTATTTTTTTTTTTCTTTCTTTCCAAAAAAAAAAAAAAAAAAAAAAAAAAAACACGCTCTTTCATATTAATGATGAGATAGAATTTGTACGGAAGGTAGAAGGTGGCACGAATGAGAGCATATTCTTTCACTGAAACATCACAACTTTCCTTCTAAGCTTTTGAAAGATGTGCCTTCACATTTTTGTAGAAATGGCAAGAATGTTTGATTTCCGCATGTTTGTTTTGTATTGTGCTTTATTTTATGCTCAGGTTTAATCACCCAACTCTCGAGTAGTCACCTCGACAGAGTGCCGTTCGTCTGCTAGCCAGCTAACCCGCATGACCCACTGGTTTTTCTTTTTTTCTTTTTTTCTTTTTTGTTTTTTCTTTTTTCTTTTAACGGAAAGGACGTAAGGGAAAGATACATGCAGATAACAAGGAGGTTCATCGCTTTTGGTAAAGGACGTTACACAGAAAATGGGAACTACACCACTGGGCTATTTCAAACAAGGAGATACTCTCCAGTTGCAGGGGAAGGAAGTGGGAAGTTATGCGATGACCATTTGAAAAGGTCTTTTGAAAAAATAGCAACGGGTTCTCCCCCTAGAGCAAAAATAAATAGCATCTTAAACTTCTTACTCCATTCGAAAATGTTAAGCAGTAATTGGTCGAAGGGAGAAATGATTGATGAACTGTATAAGAGACAAATTGACAAGAGACTTTCTTTTCACTTAAATGTTCTTTATGGGTTGGGATCAAAAGGGTTACATATGAATAAAAAGGGGATTATTTCCCCTGTCCTCTTTTACCCTCTGATGGATTATGACCAGTTCAGGTGCATCGTGCAAGTGAGTTTCCATGGTGAAGTCCTCTAGAGCAAAGTTTGCTGGAGCAAGATCCACTTGATCCCACTCACATACGGCAAATTTTCTCCGTTACACAGTTGGACAGCATGAGAAACTTCTGGGTATGCATTATGCATCCCTTTCCATTTCGCTCATTTTTCTCACCCACCTTTCTTTTTTCTTTCTTTTTTTTTTTTTTTTTTCATAGGTCATGCAAGTAGCTGATAAGGAGAAAAGGTGTGGAATACATGAACAGAATGAGTTTTTTTGTAATTTTTTTAAAGTATAAAAGGTGCTTTTTATTTCGGGTTGGAGGTAGGAATATGTTTTGATGAATTTGCGATTTTATGTTTTTTCTGAGGTGTACAATTTTTTCGACATAAGAGGAAGACAAAAAAGGAAAGGAAAACAGTTGAAGCGTAGAAAGTTATTGGACTATATCTTTTTTCGTTTTTCGTTTTTCGTTTTTCTTCTTTCTTTATTCTTTTTTCTTCTTTCTTTTTTCTTCTTTCTTCTTTCTTCTTTCTTTATTCTTTTTTCTTTTTTTTTTTTTTTTTGTGTATTTCCCAACTTGTGATGAGAAAACACAACGGTTCCTAGGACAACAGTTCTGTGTTGTCGCGTGTGCGGAAGAGTGCTAGTGAGTGTGAGGATGTGTACATGAGGAGCATGTTTGTGTGTGCATAAATGCGTGCACACGGACATATATGCACAAATGCGCACACGTACGTGTGTATATGCGCATATGTCTCTGTACGTATGCTCGTATGGCAGCGCCATTGTATAAGCCCATCATTTCGGCTGCCTGGGGGAAGCTTTACGACGAGAAAAGAAGCCTAACAAATCGAAGAGCTGTGAGGTGGGTGCATGCAAAAAGAACGGCCCTACTGCGTTACATTACACTTGCAAAAAAAAGAAAAAAAAAATTCCCCTGCATGCATGTATGCATATATACACATATATAATATGCACACATGTGTATGTTTTTAGTAGAACATATTAATAGTTCAATGTGACTATTTACGATCAATGAATTTACAACTAAACTATTTTGTGAGATGGGGATATTACCGATCGTCACATTATTCTTCCTTTTACAACCCATTTTGTCAAATGCAGGTATTCCCCTTTGAAAGGCTCATACAGTGAAAAAAAATAAAATAAAAAAAAATTGAAAAGTGCAAGGTATACCAAGGCACTAAAAAATAAAAGAAATTGGCACTGCTATTATGGTGCGCCTTGTGGCAGTCTTATTTTCGCACATTTGGGGGAAGCCCATGCGAGCATTTTTCGGCTTTTGGTTAAACACGTCCCATTAAGACATGCTCTTCCAAGGCACATATTTTCAATCAACCTTTTAGGCTTATGAAGCTTTCATACAAGCGCAATCCTTTTGTTTTCATCTTACGAAAAATTCTGAATGGTTAAACATTGCACCTATTGCATAATGCAGGCTTTTTTTTTTTTTTTTTTTTTAAAGGGCTTAATTTCTTGTTTTTGTTTTTTTTTTTTTTTTTTTTTTTTTTTTTTTTTTTTTCAAACTTAGATTTAATTGCACCAAGAGAATGTTTTACAATAAGACTAAATGAAAAGTAAAAAGAAAACATAGTTCGAGTTAACTTACATGTTTATATTTATCCTGTTTTGTCTAAACGAAATAAATAGAAATATGCTGAACGAACTTTATATATATGTATATATATATATATATACATATATATATGTGTGTACTAGGAAAAGGTAATTATTTCTACAATTGTGGAGATCTATATTTGAGCAATGCACCTACGAAGGTTGCCACGTAAGTGCCTATTTACACCTCTCTTTCTCGTCGGTCTAGACCTTCTAGTCCTTCTCTCTTTTCTTGCCCCTCTCTCCGTGTTCTTTGCTTTTTTCCCATGCGAGTACACATTTGCGTGTATATCCGCACAAATTTACGAGCAAATGTGCTACTAGTTTTCCGAGTTCTCCCCCTTAGAGTAAACATGCAACCCTTTAGTAGTTGCAAATAGAGTATAGGCATTAAATATTCTTTTTGGGTAGATAACAAATCGGAGTGAAGTTGAAATATATGTCATTTTCCTTTTTCTGTGCACTATATTTTTAGAGAAAAAACATAGGAATAGTGTTTTCCACATGTACATATATAAGCATGTTTCTGTATGAGCATAATTTGTGTCTGTATTTATGCACACTCAGTTGACATATGGTTCAACCTAAAGGAAATATTTCCTTCCATAAAAAGGACATCTACCTACAATTGCCAGTATATAGCTAATTCAACATAATTTATACCGTATTACTCGCATTTCGTAATTTTTTTTTTTTTTTTTTTTTTTTCACCAAGTATATAGTTTCTTTTCCTATGAAAATATTGATGCAATTACTGGTTGCATTTTTTCTTTTTTTTCTTTTTTTTTTTTTTTTTTCGCTTAAAAAATATCATGTACATGGTTTTATACATTCAAAAGGACACCATAATGATGAAATTAATAGTTGCAATTTGCATGGACATTTTTGTTTTATTTTTTTTTTTTTTGCGAGTATATCACCTGATGTGTGGGAGATAAAAGAATTTTTTATCTTTCCCCCATAACTGTTCTATCTCTAATTTATCCACGTGTTATCTTTACATATATACATACACTACTTATGTGTATGTTTCTTCCCTTTTTACTTGAAGGTTTAATTTTTTTTTTTCTTTTTTTTTTTTTGCCTATACATGCCAAAAATAGACAAATTTATTCATAGAAACGCCTTTGAATTTCTAGCGAAAGGACACATAGGATACCCTCCACGCTGGCTTCTCGTCTTGTTCAGATGACTATACGGGTACCCCTAACTTAGAAGCCTCGAAAAAAGGGAATGAATAGTAACTGTTTTCACTAGAGGGGAGAAGCAGACTGTGTCCAGGAAGTGGAAAAGCGAAACGGTGAAGCAAAAAAGTACTGATAAAATAACCGCCCTACAGCCGCCCTACAGCCGCTGTGCAACCGCCGTGCAACCGCCGTGCAACCGCCTGAAGGCACAAGTGGTCTACCTAAATTAATGCCATGCTCATCGTTTTGCACATGACATATCTATAACGTACGTGTAGGTCTTTTCCTTTTTTTTTTTTTTTTTTTTTTTTTCTCACTTTGATGTAACTTTCCCCACTTTTTTCATCACAAAAACGGTTCTTTTGTGGAACCCATTTTCATATTCCCAAAAAAAAAAAAAAAAAAAAAGGGATGTTTATGTCACTTCCTTTTTTCTCAATTTAATTGTTTCTTCTTCTGTTAATTATACATTTAAACGGTTTTTAGTAGCATCCTTTAAGTGTCTCTTTTGTAGTGTTCCATTTTGGTTTGCATACTTGTAGATGTGGAATCATAGATATGTACAGGTGAATCTATGTAAAAACACAACTCAGGAATGATGATAGGAGAAAATAAAATATTTTTAAATTTGGTTAAGGAGAAGAAGACAAAGGATGATATTCAGGGGATAAGTAATGGGGAAGATAACCATTCGGATGGAGAAGAATTTTGTGGTGTGTCCCAATTGAATAAAGCAAATGATAATATGAACTCTTTGACAGATGATGTTGTAAATGGTCATATGGACATAAAAAATTCTAAAAATAAAAAATTATCTTATGATGACATAAGTGAGGTAATGAAAAATACTTATGAGCAGTATCAGCCATCATGTGTTGCTATGAGTAGTAATTTTTCCCAGAGAGACAATCCTTCTCGTGTTGGTAATCTCGAAGGGGGAGAACACATCAGGAGCGGATTTTATGCAAATGGAGTATCTTCCACCGAAGAAGGTGGTAGTAGCAATCTTACCTATGATGGAAGGGATAGTCAAAATGAAAGAGATAATATACAAGAGAATGCCCTTTTGGGGAAGGAAATTGTTTCTCTTCGAAGTGCGAAAGACGAATTTCCCATTTTTAAAGG
The DNA here is from genome assembly GCA_900088485.1 of Plasmodium ovale wallikeri. NCBI lineage: Eukaryota > Apicomplexa > Aconoidasida > Haemosporida > Plasmodiidae > Plasmodium > Plasmodium ovale. The sequence goes on along the minus strand of FLRD01000010.1, from coordinate 242,619 downwards.
TGACATTATAAAGAGAAAAACTGTTAGGAAAAGTAAAAAAGAAGATGGAAACATGGTGAATCCATATATTCATGATAACGTAAGTACTAGGGATGGAAATTATGAAAATTTAGAAGATTCACAAAATGGTAACAACGATAGAGAGATAACATGTCCAATGTACGGAGAAGGGGGAACCCTTCCCACTGACCCTTTTAAAAATCATCGCGATGATAAACTGCTGCCGAACAGTGTGGTGAAGAACGCATATAAAATAACGGAAGCGGCCACTGAAGGAGGCTGGGGGAATGTGGAAGCCCTCAGCATCTCTGACGGGGGAAAGGAAAACGGCGAAAGGTACATCCCCGACGGGGGAAAGGAAAACGATGAAAGGTGCCTCTCTGAAGGGGGAAAGAAAAACGACGAAAGGTACCTCTCTGAAAAGGGAAATCATCCCCTTACGACTGCTACCTACAGAGGGAACATTTTACGCTTCGAAGAAGAAAAGCGAAATAGCACATTGGAAGAGAAACAAAAGAAAGACTGCTCTGTGGCAGATGAAGACCTACATGGTAGCAACAGCGAATGTTTTAACGGTGCAGACGTTTTCCATGAGGACCGTGACAACGGCAGTGAAAGAAGTAATCGCAGTGAGCCAAGGAAAAACAATGCAAATGGAGTAAATGAATCCTCAATACGTGTCGGTCTCAGTGACGATAGCAGTATAGATAACCAGGTAGGCGGAAAAGCAAACTCGGAAACGCTGGACGATGGGGTGCACAGGTGGGAAAAGGAAAATTGCATGTACGAAATGGAAAATCGGGAAAAAGGGAATGATGAAGAGGATGATATAATTTTTGAAAAAAAGGAAGTTGACACAATTTTTCAGAGAATAAAAAGTAAGGAGAGTTTTCTCTTTGCAGAGGGAAATATGCCGGTAAAGGATTGTGCGGTTTATGAGAACGGACGGAATGAAAAAAAAAATAAAAATTATTCTGCATATTTAATAAAAAACGTATGTTTAAAAAAACATATTAGCGACATTACACTAAATATGGAAGGAGAAAAGTCGAACATTTTTGTGAAAAAAAATGGAAATAAAAATTTTGAATTTGGGTGTAAAGACAAGAGCATGACAGGTAAATTCTTAGACGATGTAGGGGTAACTGACAAAAGTGATGATAAGACAAATGAAGAAAAGGAAATAAATTTGAGAGAAAAAAAAAACCTTTTGTTAAGAAATACACAAAATGGAAGTCGCGATTATAATAAACCAGAAGGCACGGAATCTGCGAAGTGCAATTCGATAAGTTTATGCGGTAGTGATATTTTTGCTTCCATGAAATTTGAGAAAGAGGAACATTCTACTGAGAAGAAGGAGTTAAAAAATATATTTCCACATTTTGAAAAATATAAAATTGAAAACTACAGTAGTTGTAAAAATAAGTGTCATTTTGAACTAAATAATGCTGTAAATTTGATTGAAAAAGGGAAAAAGGAAAAAAGAAGCAAATCACCTGAACAAGTCAGGCATTTCGAGGAGGAAAATCATCACACTGTAAATAACGATATTAAAAATATAACTCATAGCAATTTGGAAAATTATTTTCCACTGACACGCGAACAAATGCGTTTACACGAAGTTATTTTTGCGGACGCCGCGGTGGTGGAAATGACCTCCTCGTTGGGAAAAATTGTCACTTCGCAACGTGACGACACGGTAGCAAGCTCTATGGTGGTGACCACTGGGAAGGTAGAGATCCTCCCAAAGGAAAAACATGATAGTGAAGTAAAAAGAAATTCTCAAGGGGTAACGAGCGAAAGAGACGGTATTGTAACTTGTGTGGATTCCATGAAGGATACACAAATGATGGGGTGTAAAAAGGAAAAAAAAGAGAAACAATTTGGCAAAGTAGATTTAACTGAGAAAAGCACAAAGGAGGAAGAAACAAAGGATTATTATCATTCCCACGCAAATTGTAACGCAGAAAATAAGCCAAATGCAGAACAAAACAGGGTCAATTCTACACATGATAGAAAAGAAAAACACACAGAAAATACACCAGATAATGACAATCAGTTGCATAAAGATAGTAGTAACTCACATAGCGAGAGTAAAAATATATTCGTTTTGAAACAAAACGTTATTCATAATTTTCACAAATGGAATGATTCAACTGAAGGAAGAAGGGACGATAATGTGCATAGAAAGGGAGATTCCACGTTTGATGACGATGTGAAATTAAGTCAATGTGCAGGAAATTGTGTAGCGGAAGGGTTTTCTAGTGACTCAAAACCAGCTCCAAGTGTGAAGAAGCAAAATTGTTTTGTTGAAAGGGATAAAAGTAAAGATCATCATGGTGGAATTACTACCCTTTCGAGTAGTTGCGGTGCTGCTACAGCACAGCATGACTGCTCCGTTTGGGAAGTGAGTGTTACTGATGAGGGAAATTTGTTTAACCCAGGAGATCTTGCAAACAGCCATATAGACATGAACAGATGTTGTGTAAGTGGAAATTATATAGAATGTAAAAATGAGAGCGATAGCTATTCAGGAAATAGTAAGAAAAAGAAAAAAAGGACAGGCATACCCTTAAATGAGAGGAAATATTATCGAGTTTTAGCAAAACAAATGATAAAAATACAAGGACTTACATTTGATCATAATCAAATAAGGTGGATAGCATATTGGAAAAATGAGAACAATAAACAAATACAGAAACATTTTCCTGTGTGTAAATACGGTTTTTACAAAGCAAGACAGCTAGCTCTTGAATTTAGAAACTCCAAAATAAGTTTGAAAGAGACAGGTGGAAAGGATGTTAGTACAAAATCGGTGAATACTAATGGGGAAGGTAATATAGAGGGAAGTAACAAAGGGGGTATATACAAACAGGTAAAGGGAAAAGAAGGAACAAACAAACGGGTTAGTGGCAGTAGGAGAAAAAATGGGACAACTCTTACTTCGAATCATCAAGGTACTAACATTTCATTAGGCAATAAACGTGCAAAAAATAGTTCAAAATGTGTAAATAGCAAAATAAGTAATATCAACTTGAGGAAAAACACTAATGGGGGTACTACCATCGGAAGGGGTATCAGGCAAACTACGAACATTACTAATGAAGGGAAAATATATTGTCATAGCAATTCTGGGGATATGAAAGAAAAGCGCAGAATTAACAGAACCCATTTTGAAAAATTATATGAACAGTTAGATGTTAACGGAATCATGTTACATAATAATAATGTACATATTAGGAATAGTAATTTGTATAGACCTAATATTTGTAGAAAAGGAGAACTGAACAGTGGACAAACTGTCCTTTCTCATTATGCAAATGTGAGCGGTGTAGATTGTACGACGAACAACTTGACATTGGACAGAAGAACGCTAACAAATAATACTTCCCTAATTGGAAGCCAAAACAGTTTTGGTCCCACTATGAGGAACTACAACACGGGTACACCTAACGAGTTTCTGCAGATTACTGACAACGGGGATGGCAGATGGAGAGGGACACAGTTTTCAAGCAGTTATGTCCAAAGGGGAAATGTAATTGCGAGTGAAATTGAGAGCAAAGGTACGAATACACATATTGGAGTAGGTGTTGGAGAAGGAATGAACGCAGGTGTGGCAACCAGTGAAGGCGCGTGCACGGACGCATACTGTGCAGATCAGAACAATCCCCCACTCTGTATTGGTAGCGGCGGAAGGACGAATATGAGCACATTAGATAGTGGGCAGAAAAATAGTCTGCAAGCATCCAACTGGGATACGTATGTCAACCGCATTGGGAAAAACAACGTAGGCGGAATTAACATGGGCGGAGTTAGCATTGGCGGCATACAAATGAACGTCGCAAGCAATCGCAGGGACAACGGAGGTAGACCATTTTACAGGGAGCAGTTTTCTAGCGGGGGCGGAATCTTGGGTGAAGGGAGGCTTTCGGGTGTAAACAGCAGGGGGATAAGACATCCCCCAGTTGAAGGCACGTGGGAAAAAACCCAATTATACTATGCAGCGCAGTGCGGTAGTGACAATGTAGATCGGCCATGTGGTGGCAGTGGCATGGGCAGCATGAGAAACGCTGGCAACGTGGGAAGTATAGGCAGTATGGGAAGTATAGGAAGCATGGGAAGCATGGGAAGCATGGGAAGCATGGGAAGTATAGGCAGCATGGGCAGCACGGGAAGCATGGGCAGCATGGGCAGTATCGGTAGCATGGGCATCCTTCACAGGGGAAACACGTTAGGCAGTTGGAACGATGCGAATGTTCCCAACCACGGGGGCGGTTACCTAAAGGGAGAGGATCAAATGTGCTATGTAGAGAATGGAATGAATTCCATGGAAGTGGGTGAATATGGGGAAGAAGACGAAAGGACAGATTGGCAACAAAACAGTGGGAGGAGAGGTTCTACTGAGGTGTTGCCAAATGGTCAAGAAAAGAAAAATGACTTTGTTCTTAGGGGAGAAAACATTCTTTTGAGCAAAAAGGGGAGAGAAAACCATATAGTGGGAAGCAACAATATAGGAATGGACTTTGTTGGAGATGGTAGCAATAACCCTGTGTATCGCCGAGAAGATGTAAAGTTAAGTTTGTATAAAAACGAGAAGGATGCCTATGCCTTGACAAGGGCTTCGACGGCAACACATTTCTCAGAGCATTTGAACGGATCGATAAAGAGAAATAAAAATACCATTATGGAAAATAAAAAAATAAAGAGTTACTCTAGCATTGGTAGTTTGTCATCAAAAGGGAGAATAACTCGTATGGGAGATATTACTAATGATGTAATGTATACGAACGGTGGTAGTTGTGGAAGGGAGGAAGTTTGTGTAGAAAATTATGTCGACATAAACAAAAGGGATACATATTTACCCGAACGGACGAATGAGGAAAGCAAAAATGGAATCTCGGAAAGGAGTGAAATTATGTCAAATTATGCAATGAAAGAGTTTCCCTATATAGAAGTAATTAACAATGAGACGTATCTACCTGTGGACATTCCCCCCAATGCAAATGAGGCAACATCAGGTTTACGTTTCAGTCGCTCTAACCGAAATGATGATAGGGGTAATGTTTCAATTGACAATTACGCCAATATGAGATGTAACAAGAATATTCCTCGAGACTGTAACGATCTGTATTACCCACTCGCTAATGAGGATAATGTTTATTATGGTTGCAATGTGGAAAGAGATGGTGAAAAGGAGGCGATGCTATACAGAGAGAAGGAGCAGGAGAAACAAGGAGAAACCTACGGAATTCCAAATGCTTCTATATATTCAGAGGTAGTCGGCCCAGTGAATGCGAACGCTTTCCATGAAGAGCAGCGGGATGACTTATGCCACGTGAGAGTAGGCATAGTTAAGGGAAGTAGTAAGAACAGAGGTAAGAGATGTGGAAAAGGGAGAAGTAAGGGAAGCATCAAGGAAATTGGTAAGGGAATTGGAAAGGGAATTGGAAAGGGAAGTAGTGAGGGAAAACCTAAACGGAAGTACGTGATAAACGCTCTTCGAAATGGCCGAAGCGGGGAAGAAGAACAGTCGATACAGATGAGCAATGGGGTGGGAAGTACCGTCCAAGGGGGAAGTACCATCCAAGGGGGAAGTACCGTCCAAGGGGGAAGTACCGTCCAAGGGGGAAGTACCGTCCAAGGGGGAAGCACCGTCCAAGGGGGAAGCACCATCCAAGGGGGAAGCACCATCCAAGGGAGAAACTCTCCACAGTGCACGATAGGAATCGACGAAGACGGGGTTCCATTGATTGGAGAGAATAACCTTGGCAATAGTCCACATAACAAAATGGATGACGAGAGAAATATGAAAAGGTTTATTACTGAGCATATCAAATTAGAAAAAGACTATTACAAATTAAAAAGAATGACTAAGAGTAGTTGTATAGATGATAGTAATATAAACTACTACAAGGAAATCATGAAAATTCCTAAGATGAAAGGTGTTCATTTTGACATAAGACAAAAGAGGTGGTGTGCCTATGGATATAAAAAGAAAGAATGTTTTTCTGTCTATCGTTACGGGTTTTTAATTGCAAGAGAATTAGCTGTGAGGAGTAGGCTGAAGGTACAAAAGAGGAAAAACAACTTGAGACTGAAAAAAAGCAAGAATGATACAAACACGGTAAAGAAGAGAGGTAATGCGTTAGGCGACAAACAGTCAAAGGGAAAGAAGAAGGCTCACGCTTGCACTTATGATGAAAAGGGGGAAGGGTGGGAAAACGGAAGTATTGGTGGTAGCCGAGATGGAGTTATGTATGAAAGTGGGGATTATCTTGGAAAACTCCCACCACAAGGTAATAAGAGAAAAATTTATTACAAAAATGAGAGAAACGAGGAAAGCAACCTTACAGGAGATGTAGTTCCGCACATAGACGATGTGGTAAATGGAAATGTGCTCATAAAAAAGGAATTTGGGACAAATATTGTAGGTAATTCCTGTGTCTATGGGGACCGCATCAGTGGGGTAAACGAGGATATGCTACTAGAGAGGTACGGTCCAAGAGACAGTACAAACAGAGGACATACCGAGCACAATGTTTACAATAACTATTCTGCGTACAATCCGTACACTGCGCATAGTGCATATATTTATTCAGGGATTAACGGGTGTCCAGATGAAGATGAACAATCTATTCATATAAGGACACCAGGAGAAGTTGGTCCTCTTGCGAATGCTAACAACTTCAGCGAGGTACACACTGCGGGGGGCTTTCCTTTGCTGACCCCTGTAAATAGCCTGAAGGGTGCATGCAATTTTGCAGGTACAAGCGATTATAGAGAGGCAATCTTGCAAGGAAATACGAACAGCAACGGAGTTGGATGCTTGTCGAGTGATGTATACAACGTAAGAGACAATGGTGATTTGGCGTACGCTTTTGGAGAAGCAAGTAGGGACCATTTCGTAGGTGATATGAACAACCTTGGAGGGGGAAACTCAAGTCAAATTGGGAATGAGCTTTACCCATTGGGAGGAAACGGAAATGGTGTCACCACAGGAGCGATCACTCCATTCGGTAAAGGTGGAAACACTTTAGATTTCCAAGGGGGAGGAACACAAGATGGATGTGCACGCGTATGGAGCTTTGGTAATGAGGTAGGAAAGAATATCGCGAATGGCGAAGAACATAAAAGAGTTAACTTAAGTCAAGTGAGTAACAGAACTTACATCTACAACGGTGATGATACTATGAAGAAGAGTAAAAAGAGAAAGACCGGTAAAAGGGACAAGGCAGAATGTGTAGATAGTATCCCTAATGGAAGTAGTGCAATGCATATTTCAACTATTCTTCGGAAAAGATGTAATAAAAATATGTACACAAAGGATATTGCAAATGGTTATATCGAATGTACTAGTGGGATAAATACATCTGAGATAAAGGGGGACATCAATTTTGATTCATTACATGGGGGAGAGGTAGCAGGGATTAATGGGGAATACAAGGCAGTAAATTGCGAGGGGAATTTCCATACAGACTTTACAAAAAGAAAACAAAATATAGTACATTCATACAGATATGATAATATGGTTGTAGATGGCTATATGAACAACCATGGAAGTAGTTACATTTGTCGAAATGCCCTTCCAGAAAGAGTAAACCAGTTTGTGGAATGTTCAAATGGCGGGAGTACACACCAAAGGGTTGGGAACTTTGGTACCTCCTTTTGGCAAGAGTGTGACGAGAAAATAAACTTGAACGATGCTGGGATGAACAATGCAAGAGTACCCAATGGGCACTACGATATGGGAGTGAAAAATATGAACAATTCAGGAAACATCTTGGAGAGAGAAAGTCATCACCTCGGTGGGATGGAAGAAATGTATATAGCCCCAGGAAGAGACAACTACAACAGGTATGGTAATCAAATGTCGGAAGTACAAGAGATGTATGGAAAAGACGAGTGCGAACGTGATAACCTTTCGGGAGGGCATCTTTACGGGGAACACCCTTCCGGTGGATGCTTTCCTCAAAATGGTTCTCTCTTAGGGGAAGGAGGAGAAATTATTGCAGTAAACAGGGAGAGCATCCCATTTGTACCCCTATATAATTATGAAAATAGATGTATCCCCTCGTCTGATATACATGAAAAAAGGAAATTACAAGGATGTTTTAATTCCGAGGAAGAAACATTTTTACATAAAATGTATTATGACAATAGACACATTAGCAGAATGAAAGTAGATGTTCCTAACGAGTGGTGTGACAGCAGATTAATTAGAAGGTATCTCGATGAAACGTTGGTAAAAAGTACCAACTTTAATTTCGAAGAGGTGAAAATATTCCCTGAACATTTAGAAGGTGCCTTCAGGGAGAATTTCCTGAGCGAACAGGCGCCCTTACATAACTGGACCGAGTCAAGCGAGATCAAAAGTTGCGTTGGAAGTGGCTCCCGAAGTGGAAGAGACCACTCCACGGTTGGTACCTTTGATGGGAATTTTTTTAGAGAGAAGGTAGAGAACTGGGATGAGAAGGGGTATGAAGAAATAGGGAAAAGAGACATCATGTGCATTGAAAATCCTAAGCACCACAGCATAGAACCGGTGCCAAACTCGTTTGACGGATGTACCAATGTTGGTAGAATGAGAAGTGACTCATACAACCATTTTGATGATCGAAGCGAGAGTGCTGTTGGCGATTTGGAAGGAAGATACACCGTTTGTGAGGATACAAAAACTATGTTAGGTCAGGTACGCAATTGTGAAAGAGAAAAATCCACATGGATGCGTGAGGAAAACATTACATATGATGACACTGATATGCATAGAATAAATTGTAGAAACGGAGTCTCCTGCGATATGGGAAATTATATAAATGGTGAGGATAAAAAGGGGAAGGTATATAACGACGAGAAGTGTGACTCACCCTCACGTTTACATAATAACTACAGGAATAGTAATGTCCATTCGTATCTTCTGAGGAATCCCAATGATGTTAGGAGGGATGCCTATAACTGTGAGATGTATCCTGGGAAGGAAAACACAGACGTGGAAACTTTGATGATAGGCATAGAAGGAGGAAAAAAAAATGCAAACACCAAAAAAAAAAAATCGCATGTAAAGGGAAACTTTTTGATGGGAAAGAAAGCAAATGGAAAACGTCTTAACAGATGTAATGACCAAGAGGAAAATTTCGAAGGAGATAATGGAATCCCTTTGGGAAAGATAACGGGACATGGTCGATTACACAAAAAGGCTCGCGTTTGCATTGAAGAGAGTCTTGTGGAGCACAGTGAGAGAGATAGTAACACAAAGACAAATGCTGATGTACTTCTTTTCGAAGGAGACGTGCAAAAAGGAGCTCATGTTAGCATATATAAACTTTGTAATGAGGATAAGAATGATGGTGGAATTAATTTTTCTCCCAAGGATGATTCTTCCATAAATTACTCGGGTGATAGAAGTGGGGCGAACAAATGTAGTCATACATGTCTACCAAAGGAATTGAACGAAATGGAAACAAAAGGTATATTTTTAAACTGCGAATGCGAATGCGAATGCGAATGCGAATGCGAATGCGAATGCGAATGTGAATACATTACAGAGAGCAAGAATATTATTACGGAAATTGTGCAGGACGACAGTGGGTACCAATTATGTTTGGATGGTGATGGAAATAAGAAGAGAAGGGAAGAACTTAGTCTTTACCCATGCGATGACAATCATAAAGGGGCTATATTAAGGAATGCACACATGACGAAAAGGTACAATGATACATTTCCCTCTAGAGTATCAAATGTACACATGCCTAGTGATAACAATCCCCAAACGGTGAATGCACATCACGACGAACTGTTGATCAATTACTACATGGCCATTTTGAAAAACATGAAGACACATAAATCTGTGCCCTTCGATCGTCCTGGCAGTGACAGGAATTTTTTCATGGAATCCCACTCCGAATGCATTGGTCTATCTCAACACGTAACTAAAAAAAACTTGAGCATACCCCGCGACATGAGCACCGAAAGTTTAGAAGCACTTTTGCGGGCATGCGTACTTCTGAATAGTTTATACCCATCCCCTGTGCGTGTTACCATCTCAGTCGCGTCGCTCCTAACCCCGGTTGTAGCTTCACTTACACATGTGACCCCGTTTCTAACCATGCAGGATTTAAACATGAACGAAGTGACAGACCCCAACGAATCCAAGAACATTAGGAAACTTATATACAAGTACCTAGTTATTGATCTATTTAAAAAATTAAACAGTCTTTCCCCTTCATGCGATGAAGATAACGAGGGAGAATATGACATTAGCAGGACTTCTTTCATCGAAATAAACTCTACAGAAATTGGAAAACTAAGAAAAAATAGGAGTATTATGAAAAAGGTGGAAAAATACCACATTGATATTATAAACAATATAGATGACTTGCAATCAATGCAGTTGTATATGGACATTTTTGTGACTTGTATACTTAAAAATATTCCCCCAAGTGAGCTGTCTTCCGATGAATATAGCATGGCGATGCGGTCTCTGCTGTTGTTTTATTTTGAGGGTAAAAACTGAAGAATGGTGGACTGGGTATGTAGTTCCTGACAGTTACGCAGGCACAGACGTGGGTACGTGTGCATATATATGTGCGCTTGCGTGCGTTCTGCTTACTCCCCCCCCCTCCCCTTCCCCTGAGCAGTACATCATCCCTCTTCTATCCCATTACACACTGGTTATGGTTGCAAGTTCATCATTTTGCGTATTTTACGTTTGTCGCCACTGGTTCGTTTATGTTTTGATATGCACACAAGCTTTCATGTCATCACTGGGATGGGAACCGTGTTGATGTTTCGCGTGTTGAAGTTTCGCTTGTTGATGTTTCACGCGTTGATGTTTCGCGTGCTGATGTTTCGCGTGCTGATGTTTCGCGTGCTGATGTGCAACACACGGATGTGTGGGCATCCTTTTCTTTGTTTCCCATTCTTATTTGTCCTGTCCAGGACATTTCCTTAATTTTTTTTTTCACCTTTTTGCATGCACAGTAGTGTATGTGTATTGATATTTACGTCACTTAAAAATGTCAAGGAATTATTTTCCTTTTTGTTCACCACATGGTTTTTGTGTAACTGGTGTACAAAATTGAAAGCGCTTCGTTTTATACATTTTATTGTTACTTCATTGTTACTTCATTTTTACGTCATATTTACGTCATATTTACGTCATATTTACGTCATATTTACGTTATTTATATTTATTTATTTTTTTTTTTTTTGGTGGTCCTTTCGCCGCGTTGACATCGACAACCTTTCTTACGTTTTGTAAATTGGGAAGAAAAAATTAACCACAGCTTTTCTGCCGTATGAGAGGCGGCCACTGGGGCAGGTAGTCAATCGGCAGTGTTGTTTGCGCGCGTTGAAATGAACGCATATTTGTATGTGCACAAAGCAATACGTGCATAGCAGCATGCACGGAAGCGCAAACGTGTAGACAATACGGCTGGTTATGCCCCTTTTGTGCTCCCAACGCGTTGGACGCCGCGGCTGTGTAAAATGGACAAAAAGCAGGAGAACAAAAAAAAGAAAAGAAAGAGAGAGAAGGAGAAGGAAAAGGAAAAAGAGACCAGTTACTTCTCGGAAACCATAACGGTAAGGAGGGGGTGGGAAAAAAAAAAAAAAAAAAAGGAGGGAAAGTATACGCACGAGCACATATTCAAATGGTTATGCGTGTATATGAAAATATGTATGAATGTATATACAATGTGGAACATACGCGCAAAGATGGTGAGTGAATCCCTCTATTGGCATGTAATTCTAAGGGGAAGGGGGAACTTTAACCCTTTACTGATTGCAAATGGAGAATATTTTTGAGGCACAACAGTTAAACCGGAATGAAGTGCTCACTTATTTTGTGAGTATTTCCACAATTTTTTTTTTTTTTTTTTTTTTTTTTTTTTCCCTTTTTCTACTACCTACCTCTCGTTACCTTTCTCCATTTGCTATTTTCACCTCAGTTTTGCGGAACCTTTGTGCGTGATTCTATGGCTAGCGCAGCGGAAGTTGTACAGAATAATTACTACCCTATTAAGGAGTCCATCTTAAATATGTACGATAGTTACTTTTGTGAAAACAACCAACAGAGCAATAATCGAGTGAATGGAAATGTCCCGTTTTTCACGATGAAACCAGATGATCAGACAAAAAAATAGGTCACAGTGTCTCTTCCCCCATCTTGCCTCCCTCTCCTACTGTTTGGAAAGTGAGGGGGAGGCCGAGTTTGTACTATCTAACCGCGCAGATGCGATTGCAGTGGTGTATATATGGTGATGGTGGTGATGGTGGTGATGGTGGTGATGGTGGTGGTGGTGGTCGTAGTGGTAGTGGTAGTGGTAGTGGTAGGGGGGATTATCTCATTAAATGTTTATTGAAAAAAAAAATTATGTTTTAGTTACAAGGAATGTGACGGAGAATGCACATCTTTTCGTATGAAGTGGAACAGGCGCAAAAAAAAAAAAAAAAAAAAGGAAACATAAAAAATGAGGGAGCACTACTAAGAGAAGGTGCTAATATAGGGAAACGACAACACGGTAAAAATAATAATGAAGCAAGCATAGTTTGTCAAGAAAAGGTACGTGTGGCTTGATGATAATGATGACCCCAGTTCAATTAGCACTTCAACCACTCGTTGCTTTTGATTATCTCTCTGTCTCGTTCCCCATAATCAATTAAAAGTTCTTCTCCTTCTTTTATGTCCCTAGAAGCAACAAAGAAAAGTCTTGGAAGGTTAGATACAGTTAATACTTTAGGAATTAGGTTAGAATTTTTTTTGGAGTGATTTACTAATCTTGCAAATGATCGTAGAAAATATTTTTTATCGTTGTTATTAATAGCAGCATCAATACTTTCTTCTGTCCCATCTATACAATATCTCTTACTTTCATGTTTAAAGTAAAACATATAACATCCTTTTTTTTTATTTTTTATGTATTTTTGTTCTCTTTTCATTGCTTCATTATGTGTAAGTAGTTCTCCTACATATTCGAAAACAAAATCGAATTTGTTTAAATCGCTAGCTGCATATATACATCTTCCTTTTACATCATCAAAAATGACATTAATACATGCAAACATATTCATTTTTATATTTTCCTCGTAAATTATATTTCTACTTTTTTCTTTTAAATAGGACAATGGTATAATGTTTATTTCATTTTCTTTATCGATGAAAAGATCAACAAGTTGTTGTTTTGGTAGTCTGTTTATAGTTCTATCATATTCATATTTAACATAATATTCTTTCTGTGCATTTTTTAATTTTTTTATTTTTCTGTCATTGACATTTTGAAGATATTTGTCAATAAAGGCTACGTTGTCTTTTAACTTCATAATTTCCATTTCTTTTTGATATGCTCTCTTCGCAATTTTTTTCTCATTTCTGTTTTTTCCATACAGATCATCATCAAATTGACAATCACCACAGTGTTCATCACCACAGCGTTTATCCCCACAGCGTTTATCCCCACAGCGTTTATCCCCACAGCGTTCATCCCCACAGCGTTTATCCCCACAGCGTTTATCCCCACAGCGTTCATCCCCACAGCGTTTATCCCCACAGCGTTCATCCCCACAACGTTCATCCCCACAACGTTCATTACCATAGTGCTCATCACCACATCGTTCATCTCCGCTATGTTCATCACCACATTGTTCATCGACATGTTTTCCAAAAGGATCAACATCTATCAAATGTTCCCTCCTTCCTCCACTTGTCACATACTTGTAAACTTTTTCTAAACATACTTCTAAATCAAAACTGCTCCTTTTAAAATGTAGTGATATGTTCCAAAGTAAGTCCGGTGCATATGTCGATATGCTAGATAGGTTTATATTTTTTTCTTTTTTCAAAAGATATATTAAAATATATATAACGTTCTGTTTTTTCAAAATTCTTACCTTATCATAGTCATCGTACGAATCGCTAAACTTAACATATACGATGTCTCCTTCTTCCAGAAGTCTCTCGCGGTGTTCATCTCTCTTGTTTTTCGCTAGGAATATGGCCCCGTCAGTGACATGCTCGGTCGGATGATCTGCCAAAGGGCTTGGCGCGTCCGTCGCTCCACCTTCCGGCACCTCCCCCTCGCGGGTATCCCCGCCACAGCCAATGCTGCCAACAGTGACAACAGTACCAACAGTGCCAACAGTGCCAACACCACCAACGCTGCCAACACCACCAACGCTGCCAACACCGCCAACACCGCCAACACCGCCAACATCGACAACGTCACTCCCATTGTAATGTTCCTTCTTCTCCGTGGAAAAGGTCGGAATCTGGGTATCCGCCTGAACCTTTTCTCTCCTTATACGGCTCACAGGATAATTGGAGAAGTCTTTTTCGATTTCCTTTTTCCCTGACAATGGTTCCCCTCGCATGAACCTTTTAAAAAATTCCCATATGTCTACATCCTGTCCATGTGAAGAGTCCCATTCATCAAAAAGGATATACATATTGTTATCACTTTTAAAGAAGTCTCTCTTATCATTTATGGGTTCTTTGTCATCTATTATGTAAATTTTATAGTTCTGTTTATAAAAAGTTTCAATCCTTTCAAAATTTTTTGATATAGAATTTAGATGTGATTTTTTTTTGTTAAGAACGTTTTTTAAAATTTTATTTATGTACATATCTATATCATTTTGATTGTTTTTTTTTTTTTTTTTTTCCGATTCTTCACATTCTTGTAGAAACATTTTATTAAAACTAGTTATATGTTCTTCTGTATCTATTTTAAATAATCGTGATGATTCAATGAGAACATCCGTTTTTTCTACAATTTCTGAACTTGCCGTTTTGGGTGTATATCCTCTTCTTGTTCTACCTCCTCTTCCTCTTTCTTTTTTATCCCATGCACTGTTACTCCTTTTTGCTTTTCCACTTAATTTTGCTTTTCTCTCATCAGTGACATCCTCTCCACTACCTAACCGTGCCGTTTCAACTTTATTTCTATTTTCAGGGGAGGTCTGTATGGTGGATGCAAGATCCTTAAATTTAAGTACTGACTTGTTCGTACGATCGGTAAACGTTTTGCATTTCGATGTGTGTTTCTTTTTCGAAATGGGGTAAGTACAGGTTGGGTTTTTTTTCACTTGGCACTGTTTACCATTTGGTGACGCGGGGGACACGCTTCTTCTGCGCCCGTTGCGCCCATTGCAGTCGTTGCGGCTATTACCGCTATCGCTGCCGATACCGCTTCCATTACCGCTTTCGCTTCTGCTACTGGCCATGCTGCTTCCGCACACATTGCCGTTGTCATTTTTGCTCTTTCTCTTTTTGTTTTTATTACATGTATTTTCTTCACTCACGGTATAAATAGAATTTTCTCTTGTGTTGGTAAAATTATCCTCATCATAAGTCATATCGTTACTACTACTCTTGCAGTAGTACCAATTTTTTCTTTTTTTCCGCCTTGCGCTATGACCACCTCCAAGGGGGAATGTCTCCCTCTCCTCTTTACAGCTGACATTCCTTTCGTCGTTCGATGCATCTCCAAAGAGTCTATTTCGTGTACTACCCCTTCCGTTTTGTTCCCTTCCACTTTTCTCCTTTCCGCTTTGTTCCCTTCCACTTTTCTCCTTTCCGCTTTGTTCCCTTCCACCTTTCTCCTTTCCGGGTTGTTCCCTTCCACCTTTCTCCTTTCCGGGTTGTTCCCTACCGTTTTTTTCCCTAATACTTTCCTGACCGCATGCGATAAATTTTCTCTTTTGCATTTTCATCAAATTTTTTAGGCTTTTTCTTGCTTTTTCGCAGTTAAGACGATCAAGTTGACTGACCCCATCACAAGTATTTTTACTGTATAGACTAGGAGTTGTTTGTTCCTTAAAATGTATGGCATTGAAACTATTAGCACCATAGGAAAAATAGCTGTTTTTCTTTTTTTTCCCAACACTCTCTATTTTTATTTTTAGACGATACCATTTTATTTCATTGTTAGGATATGAACTTTGCTCGACAAAATTATTTTCATTATTTTTTATTCCATTAAGGTAGAGGTACTTGATATAATCATTGTTATATATTGTTAATTCTTTGTTCCCACTTGCTTCATCATTTTCAATCAATTCGCATTTATTATATGGCTTGGTTTTATTTTCTTCCTGCTTATTATATGCACTGTTGTATATAGATGTATACATTTGTACATCGTCATAAATAGCTTGTTTTTCTATACAATATGTCAGACTGAAATCAGAACTCACATGAATCTTCTGTCTTTTTATCTTCGACTTTTCGAACAGAAAATGCAAACTCCAGAAATAGTACCGTTCGTATATTAGCAGCGGGATTTTGTCACCCTCCGCTGCGCACAGTGGCTGTCGGGGGAAAGAAAAGACACAAATGGAAAGTTCGAATGTGGAGTCATCGCGCAGAGTCAGCATGTGGAGTCATCGTGCAGAGTCATCATGCAGAGTCATCGTGCAGAGTCATCATGCAGAGTCATCGTGCATAGTCATCATGGAATGTGCAGGTGCGCGCCACAAATGGGTGAACATAAGGTTGAGTATCGATTCAACAATGTGTACTAGCGCAGGATGAGAGGTTTTACACTAATTCACGCATATTTGCCTTGTTCTTTTTTTTTTTTTTTTTTTTCAGATTTTTTCACTCTCCCGTTCGCCTTACCGATATATCAACTGCTATATTGCAGCTGTTGTCATCAAAGAGGAAAAAGATCTTCGAGATTGGGCAATCTTTCCGTTTCCCCTGATTTGAGGGGTGTTTACTTAAGTCTTCAAAATATGTCGATACATCTGTGTACAATGGTATATTAATTACGGAGTCAAGTTTTTCCTTCTCAATCCATATGACCGATGCTGAATTTACAAATGAGTTATGTACATTTCTGAATTTATCACTGGTCATACCTGCGCTTTTGCCGGTATGTTCGCTTGTAGTTCCTCTTCTCATTTTTCCAACATATCAAACGAAGAATAAGCGTGTGCATACGCATATGTATTGGCGTATATTCGTATATATATATATGCATGCATACCCATGTACATATGCATGTCAACGTATGTGCTTATGCCCACCGTGCGTGTTGTATGTGCTCATATGTATTTGCAAAATTCCCCCTTTTGCTAACGAAGTGGAGAGAAAATGAAATTCAGAATTTACTGCATTAGGTAGATATTTCAAAATGTTATGAACAAAAAAATGAGAAAAGATATTATGGAAAACGTCAAGCTTTTTTTTTTTTTTTTTTAATATATATATATATATATATATATATATATATATATATATATATATATAAGTATACAAAAGTAACTCTTTAATGGATACTCAAAACTTAAAAATAAAAAAACAAAAAAAGAGGGTAGTAGAATGGCAAGGAAAAAATCGCAAAACCTACGAAAGGCTATGAGAATGTGAGGAATAATGAGATGCAAAAGAACTGGGCAGGGAGGCCAACGGGTACAAAAAAAAAAAAAAAAAACGCGCAAGGGTAAAGGGTAAAAATCGCGGAGTGGTAAAACATACAAAAGGCGCGAGGACACATTTCCAAAGCAATTACAATAAAATAAATGTTCAGTGGAGGAAGCATACGTACGTAAGGAAACTAAAAAAATGGCTAACTCGTCCGTATGCTAGCATAAATGGGGAAATAGCATGGACGTACTAATTTTCGGCAGTAACAAAGGGAGCGGTCGAAGGGAAAAATGCAAAGGTTTATATGCCTGCTCAGGCGTGTATATATAAGCGTATGCATGGACGTATGCATGGACGTATGCATGGACGTATGCATGGACGTATGCATGGACGTATGCATGGACGTATGCATGGACGTATGCATGGACGTATGCATGGACGTATGCATGGACATATGCATGGACATATGCATGGACATATGAATGGATGTATGCATGGACATATGCATGGACATATGAATGGATGTATGCATGGACATATGCATGTAAATAAGCCTAGACGGAGTTTTGGAATAAGCATACGCGAGATCATGTATGCGTCATTTTGCAACAAGCTTTTTATGGCACAATGTGGTCAAAATGTTTTAATTTATAGTTTGGTTGCATACGTAATGTACACGTTTTATATATAGGTAACGAAAACGCTTAAATGTAGTAGGTTCCTATTTTGTTGAATATCCTTAAAAGCACCCCTTTTAATTTCTAGGTATTCTGTTATTACTTCAGCTGTTTTTAAGAAATGCTCAGCTGGTAATTAATAAAGGCTTATTCCAAATGTAAAAAAAAAAAAAAAAAAAAAAAAAAAAACACACACACACACACACATTGGTAGTGATGGGCACGTATTTTGCCCAAAATATGGGAAAAAACTATTTAAGTATATCATTAAAGCTTCGAAGTTAAAAAAATAGGTATTCACGTTTGCTACTTTGTAAACACCTTAAATGGGAAAATAACTACGGATAAAAAGGTATGAATATTTAGGGCTGTTGCATATATATTCTTATTATATTTTTTAAAATTGGGTAAGGTACACAAATGCGGCTTTTTCTACATATTCCCTTTTTGTTAAAACCAGAAACTGTTTACATAAATATCGTTCAGGAATGCAAAAAATAAAAAAGGAGAATAAATAAAAATTTCTAATCCGTTACCAGCGTATTGTTAATATATATATATTTTTTTTTTAATTTAAGCAAATATTAAAAGCGTATTCCTCGACAGAGAGTGTTTTTCGTATAGTACTATACACATTTATATGAATTGCAAAATGGAAAGAAAAAAAAAGTACATGAAGCATAATTCTACCGTTTTTCAATTTGTGGTTTCTTTTAATTTACAAGTTTTCTGTTCCTCCTTTGAACAATTTTGAGCAGTTTTGTGTGATTTTCCGAAGCTCCAAAAAAAAAAAAAAAAAAAAAAAAAAAAGCGCATTTTAAGGTTCCCTCCCTATTCGCATATTTTTTTTATTAATAACGCCCTTTTAATTTTTAAAAAATGTTATCACAAGACAGTTGAAAAAACATAAGCAAAATTTTATTATTCTTTAAATATGTAAGATATCTATATGTAATTTTCAATCCATTAATTTTGTATACATTTTTACGAAAAAATGGAAACAATTTTGTTATGCCATTGTTTTTATTACAGCACATTTGAGAAAAAAACCTATGACATATTGTATGTTTTCTTTCAAACTGAAAAATTTGAATGACAACAATTCACGCATACACAGGAACAAGTTGTTTTCTTAAGGTAAAAAAAAATAATAAACCTAATGGGAAACAATAAAAGGGGGAAAAGGCACAAGCAAATTTTCAAAAGAATTATTATCAAATAAAGCGCGCTTTGCGTAAAAATCATCCGAACCGTTTAAACCAATGTCATACATCTTTCTTAAAATTAGCCATATAACGACATAAAGGACGGAGGAATTTTTCTCAATTTTTTAATCATTTTTAAAACAGATGATGCGTAAATAATATTAAGGTGTTTTACTGAAAAATGTGCACAATAGCCATGCACCTTTGGAAGGTTAATTTTGTATGGCCTCTCTTTGTTCTGCTGTATGTAGCACAACTTTTCTTTTTACGTATATTTTTTAATACGAAATGGGTCCAGTACCTTTTCGGCTACTTTGCGTTGCGGCGATTTACTATAATCATTTACAACGTTTGGTTCATATATCAGAGAAGGGGTGACATAGTAATGGTGCAATACGTTTTGGTGTAAATGCACGGTTGGGAGGGGGGTCATAAAAAAATATACACATATATACACTTATGCATATATATACACTTATACACATATATGCACTTGTGCATATATATATACATTTATACACATATATACATTTATGCATATATATACAAGTATACATGTATGCATTTGTACATATATACAAGTATACATATAAGCGTATGTACATATATGCGCACTTACGAATTGATGGACAATTTTATACGTTTGTTACCTATGACAACACCGCCCGGGGAAGCCAAAAGAAGGGATGCGCAATATTTGCCCTGTACTTTTTATCATTACGCGTGCGTATTATTGCATATACATATGGCCATTCGATTTTTGTTCAAATTTTTGCTTATTTTAAAATTATTAAAATGCACATGACCGGGACATTTCATTCCTAGATTTAAGCTAAAAATCGTCATAAGGAAGGTACAACATTAAATGTACATATATATATACACTGTACTGCTTTCACAAAGATAAATTTAAAAAAATTGCTTTTTTTGCGATGTTTTAAAAAAGAACAGGAAGGCTTAAAATGTTTAATTAAACGGTATGCAATTTTTTTTAAACTAAACAAACGACGTAAAATATAAAATTATATGTTATTTATTAATTTTAAATTATTCATTTAATCCAGCGCTATAAGATTAAGTGGCTTTTTTTTTTTTTTTTTTTTTTTTTTTTTCTAGCCTTTACTTGAACGCTTAGTTTGTTTCATACGTTAAAATAATATGAACATGACAGAATGATAAAAGAAAATAATAATAAAAAAAGGGGGGCTTACAAAAAAGGGATGAAAATATAAATAACTGCAAAGATTAAAAAATAGCTGGGTAAATATAGCCTTCGCACGCATTAATATGTTTTATTTATGTTTATACGTATATTTATATTATGGCAAACATGTGGGCACACAGAACATAATATTATAATTAAATATACATAAACATGTAAATGAATAGCATGGCATCATAATTTCGTACATTGCGCCTGTATTGTATATATATATATATAATATCCATATTTGTGCGTACATGTACTGTAATAAAGGATTAACACTATATAAAATATATTATATTAATAATACAAGGGAAAAATAAAAAACATTTGATCTTTTGTACAAATTTTCATTTCATGTTTTTAAACATTTTTAAGTAATATTTTAAGGTCGTTACTCCGGCATCGTGGCGTCGCGGCATCTTTCTATTTTTGTGCCATTTTAAAGATTTTTTTAAAATATAAAATTGGCGCCCTTTTTAATTGGCCGACGACTGCGCATGTAGAAAATCCATCACGTGTTTGTACATATATATATATATATATATATATATATATATATATATATATATGTACATTATACTTTTATTCTATATATTTTTTTAATGTACTTTAATTTGAGCGATTAATTGTGTATAATTATAAGAATGCGTCAATATATACATATTTATAAACATAAAGATACAAATATACAGCACAGCATGGTTACATGCATATATATATATAATCATTCAGCACGCAAAAGACCATTCGCACTTTTTCCTGTTATAGAATTTTTTTTTTAAAACATCTATTAACGGAATTGTAAAGGAGAAAAAAAATGTACAGCGTTATGTTAAAGTAACGTTACATATATATTGTATATATAAATATGCATATGTATTCTTATTTTTGCATACTTTTTTTATGAGAAGAAAAATTTTATCCATGTAAGTTTTAATTTCATGTTTGTACGTGGTTTTTGTAAATTTACTACGTACACAGTTTTATTGTATGTATAATACATATAATGTTTACCTATACATCGTAGATATATTTCTCAAAATTTTTTACAATAATTGTTGGAAATGTCCATCTTTATTTTTCTATAGTTATTTTACCAAATTTATAGATTGCATATTTAGTCGGGAATATTAACTTTTCCCTATTGTTTAGTATTACATATACATTTTACATGTTCATATCTGAGTTCTCCAATGTGCATGTAAAAGTATGAACAGCACGTGGTGACAATTACGAGTGAAAATTACGTGTAAATATTACGCGTAAGCATTTGCATACAAAACGTACGCACAAGCGCACGTGCAGAGGTACATTTATACATACATATATATATATATATATGCATTAGTATGTTTAAACAGTTTTTGTGACCCTAGAGTTTAGTAGTTTGAATCAATCGTTCGTGTTAATACGATTATATATATGCCCAATTGTGGCATCATTTTTTTTTCATTTTAGTAGAATATTAATTTTTTTTTTTTTTTTTTTTTTTTTTGTCCTTTAGCGGTTAATGTAAATTAAGCCTAAATTGACGTAGTTCACATGCACATTAACCTACGTACGTATGTTCAAACGAGCGTGGGTATGGACGTAGGAATATCCTCATGAACTTATTTTCCATATAAGCTTTGTTGAAACAGTTTTTTACATTTTTGAAGCATTTAAGCGGAAAAATAACCGCCAGTTATTTGCTTATATATGCATGCATGTTGTATGTGTTTCCTTTTTTTGTATGATAACACTGAATAGAATTACGAATCGTAATCTTCTTTAATAAAAGCATAGAGAGTTACAGTCAGATTTTTCCTGTCACAGTGAGATAAGTTATTAGTGTGTACCAATTTTTTTCCATATTGTTAATTTTTTTGTTCACTAATTTTTTGAAGTATTTATCGATTTAGTACATATGCATTTACTCGAATTTTTTTTTTTTTTTGACCACGAGAAAAAATACTTTACTGTTTGTACATTTCATCCGGAGTAAATTTATTTTTAAGCACACATTATTCATGAAATGTGTACGTAAAAATATACGAATTCGTGCGTAAGCCACAAGTTCATGCGCGCACAAATTTGTATACATATATATATATATATATATAATTACACCCTCTCACAAATTTGTTCTAAAAATAGAAACGTCTCTATCGCGTTGTGCCCCTTTTTTTTTTTTTTTTTTTTTTGCCATTTTTGAGTTCACTGTTCATTGTTCATTTGTTTAAATAAGGAGATCGCGTAGAGAAAGAGAAAGCAACAGGCGCATAGGAAAATCAGATCTACACTGAAAATGCTTTCTTCCCAAACGTTCGCGTTTCTCCACTTTGCATTTTTAAGAATAGGTAAATAGTTTACATATGCTCGCACATACGTATGCATTTACTTGCATATGCATGCATATTCATGCATGTACATACGTATAAACAGAAGTATATATGCATATATTTATATGCATATTATGTATGCGTGTGTTGTACATGTACATTTTGCGTATGATCGACATGAATATTGACGTGGACGTTGATAGGAATATGCGTGCATGTGTTTATGTGTACAGAAGCGCATCACTGAAAATACCCGCGCAATCAGTTGTAAATTGCGAAGTAGTAACAATCACATTATGCACTTTATATTTTTAATTAAAAATAATTACCCCTTACATTGTAAATTACACGCATATCGCGTGCACATCGCGTGTAAAACGTCTGTAGCCATATTTTCATTTCATGATATTTTCCCATTTTTAACCAATATTAATATATCCTCCCTATTTTTAGTGTTTTCTAGTTAGGATGTTTTTATAGCTACGTTGTAATTGTAAATATGCGTTTAACAGTATAGCAATAATTTTCTGTAAATTTTGAATTTTTGAAAAATATTTGAGGCGCAATTTTTTTGTCATCTGAATGGGGAGTGAGTACATACCACCGTGTGTATTCGCATTACGTACCTTTGTACTTTACATGTGCAAGAGCACTTTGTGGGTACAACACCATCGCTGCACAATATTTTTCCTCACTCCACCCCCGTTTCAGCACAGTACACATATTAGCCCTTTTAACAGCTTACCTAATTAGATATACATATATGTATATATATATATATATATATATATATATTTGATTGCGCGTTAACATATGTATATTATGCACATATTGCAATACACATATGTACAAATATGCGCACGTGAGCAAACACGTGAACATATAATATATGCAGCAAATTTTGTGAACTTGTAAAGTATACATTTTACGTGTAATCTCCAGCCCATTCAGGAAAACAAAAAAGAAAAGAAAAGAAAAGAAAAGAAAAGTCAATAGGACAGCCAAACGGCAAAGAGGCATCATCGTATCAACATAGATTCATACCAGCACTTTAACGCAGAGAAGGGACGATGGGGAATGCGTTGAATCAGCTAATATTCCGACCTCACCCCCCAAGTTATTCAAAGAATAATAAGAGGCTACATTTTATAAAGACAAAGCATGGAAGTACGATATGCGGCTTCTTTGTTAACAATAATGCTGATATAACTGTACTATTTAGTCATGGGAATGCCGAAGATATAGGAGATTTAATGTCAAGTTTTGAAAATAAAATAAAGCGATTGGGTTTAAACCTTTTTGCATATGATTATAGTGGATATGGACAAAGCACAGGTTATCCAACAGAAGCACATCTTTACAACGATGTAGAAGCAGCTTATAATTATTTAACAAATAATTTACATGTACCAAAGGAGAGTATAGTAGCATATGGTAGAAGTTTAGGTTCAGCTGCATCTGTGCATATTGCAACGAAAAGAGATTTATTAGGATTAATTTTACAGGCACCCATCTCATCTATACATAGAGTTAAGTTAAGACTTAAGTTTACATTGCCATATGATTTATTTTGTAACATAGATAAGGTTCATCTTATTAAGTGTCCTATTCTTTTTATACATGGAAAAAAAGATAAATTATTAACATATCATGGAACGGAAGAAATGATTAAAAAAACGAAAGTAAATACATATTATATGTTTATAGATGAGGGTGGTCATAATAACTTAGAAAGTTGTTATGGGAATAAAGTAAATACAGCTTTACTAACTTTTCTTTTCGTTTTGAGAAGTAAAATACGTGAAAATGTTAACAGTGTGTATGATATTTCCAATATGAATTCACAAAAATTGAGAAACATGTTTATAATTAACAATACAAAACATATGAAAGAAAAAGTGAAAGAAAGAGTAGGAGAAACAAACAATGTTGCTGTAGGAAAAGCTATAGTAAATGAAAAGATGGATAATGTAAACAAGGGAAATAGAGTGAATTCCTTTGCTAGTAGTGTAGACAGATGGGATAACAAACACAGAAATGTGCGAACTGTTAAAACTGGTGATTCTGCTTATAACTCCTCCACAAGCGTAAGCACCATTCTGGGTTCCATAGAGTCAGTTATGAAAACTATTCCAGACAATACCTTCTGCGAGAGTGAAAGTAGTGCACTCAGCGTGGAAAATTTTGCCAACTACGTGTGCTCAAATAGTAACTACGATAATCTTTACTCGCGTAACTACGGTGTAGTCGCTGTTTCTGGCGGCGCTGCTTCTGGTGCTGTTTCAGGTGCTGCTTCTGGTTCTGCTTCTGGTTCTGCTTCTGGTGCTGCACCTGGCGGGGGTAATAGCGGGAAGGATACGCACCTGAAGAACAGCTCTAGTTACGTTTATTCGTTGAAGCGGGATGTACCGGTCGGAGTAGTACCGAATTCGAGCAGCGGTTTAAGGGGATATAACCTTTTGAGGGGAAGGAATGGAGAGGCTGTAGACGCATCTGTTCACAAGACAAATATTAAAATATCACAGACGAAGAGAAACAGCTATAAAGTAGACAAAATTCCGAAAATGATTTACGAAGTGAGGAATGTTGGTGCAGACGGGAAGTTGAACACCATGTATAGTGCCACTGTTGGAGTAGGGAAGAAGGGTGTAGGTATGATAGCCATCGATGCTGGTGTAGATGAGCAGTTCGCAGGTGCCTCTCTGTGTAACAAGGGGATGGAATCCTCTGGACACAGCAGAAGCAACCCATCGAGCTTTGAAAGGAGCGAGAATGATAAGCTCAAGGGAAATAGGAAAAAGGAAGACAAGTACCCCGAAGTGTTGGCTAGTACATCTGGATATATCCCCCCCGCACAGCAGCAATCGACATACACTGCCATTGCGCGCACAGCCATTCCACGCACAGCCATGTCACACGAATCAATGCCGCACACGGCCGTGTTTCGCGAAGCAAAGCCACACACAACCATGTCGCACGAAGCAATACCGCACACATCGCAAGGTAGCAAAGAAGCATGCGCAAAGCCATACTACATAGATAGAAATGATGTACGTGCAGATTTGAAGAATGTCATTCCGGAAGTGAGAAATGGCAAATTCAACAGTTTCAACGATTTTATTTACGCCGAAGAGAAAGATGACTTGGGAGAAAATCCTGTGATGGCGCCACTAAAGAGGGATGTATCGGCGGCAAGCAGCACATTGAACAATTTAAACACGCTGTTTGGCTATAACTCCATTTCGAATGAGCGCTTGAGCTAGTGAGGCGGCGCCTCCACCAACGGTTCCCCGATAGCATGACGATGTGGATAGGCGACAAGAGTGCGTAGCGTGCAAATGGTTAAGGAAAGAAGCGTAACACTGTAAGAAAGAAGAGAGGTTTATTTGTTAGCCGCTCTTTAGCACACATCGCATGAAGTTCGAAAAAAGTGAGCCGTTTGACGTGGGGAACGGCTTCTGGACCAAGGGGGAGAAGAGGAATAATATATAGTGAAAAGTGGTAGAATAATAATATTATGCGGTCCCTTTGTTGCAGCAGCTGGGATATGAAGGGCTTGCCTACCAGGAGGTAGAAAAAGAGGAACAGATGTGAGTAATCGAAAGTGGGGTAAAAAAAAAAAAAAAAAAAAAATTCATTATAAGGGATCGTTTCGAACTCGAGGAATGTGTATCGTAACCGTGGTGAAAAAGATGATGATCACACGAGAGATGAGAGAGTAGGCGTCCGATCGATAGGAGCGAATGGAGACGAAGGCGCCATGTATTTGCGAATGTAATGTAGTGTAATATAATTGTTTGTTATGTTTTTCATCGAACTCTCCCCCATTTAGTGGTCTGTGTGTCCACCATTGCTGCAACATGGGGAGAGAGATGTGGGAAGAGGAACACGCTTAATAAACGGCAGTTGTATACTTTGTCAATCGTACATGATGCACATTCGAAGGTTTAGAAGAAGCCAATTTAGATGTGCTTGCGTACAGGTAGCGCGGATGGACTTTGGCGTAGCCATGCGCATTTGTATGAGCACGTTATGGTATCTGTTTTTCCTAGTCCCCGTACCTCATCGCAAATTTCATTCATTTGACGAATTTGTGCATTTGTACCCCGCGTACATTTTTTTTTTTTT
The DNA here is from genome assembly GCA_900088485.1 of Plasmodium ovale wallikeri. Classification (NCBI taxonomy): domain Eukaryota; phylum Apicomplexa; class Aconoidasida; order Haemosporida; family Plasmodiidae; genus Plasmodium; species Plasmodium ovale. The sequence continues at coordinate 215,719 of FLRD01000010.1, read as the reverse complement.
TTTGCACCTCGTACATTTCACTAATTTTTTGCGTAACGTCATTTATCATTTTCTCTTTTTTTTTTTTTTTTTTTTTTTTTTTTTGTTAAATTGCCTTTTTTAAGTTAACCCCCATCGCCCCCACCTTTTAATTTTATTTTAAAACGTTTTTCTCATTTGCTAAAGTAGTAGAAATGATGCCTCATTTGCAAATTCTTACCAAGCCCAAGCACTCCGTAAGTGCTTCCATAATTTGTGAACACATGGTAAAATTGGTAGAGTTATCATCTTTTCCCCCTTTCCTATACAGTGTCATTTGTCTTTTGGAAATGCCAGATAACATTGAGTTACTTTGTGGGGCTTCCTTTCAAGGAGCTTTTTTTTTTTTTTTTTTTTAATTTTGCTATTTTTAGGGGATTATTTACGATTTTTGCGCAAATTAGTTAGACATTTCCTGTGTCATATTAGGCTTTTTTTAAAAGATAAGCTAAAAGGGGGGAAAATAAAAAAAAAAAAAAAAAAATTGTAAAAAAGGGATTGCTCTATTTGATGTGTGTTGTTTACCTGTTTGCGGCAAAATATGTGGAGGGAAGGAAAATGTATGATAATAATTCCAGGTGCTCCCTTTTCCATTTTGTTTTTGGGTATTATTTTGGGTGTTTCCTTTTTACGCAGGAATATTGCACATGTGAGTAAAGTTTTGGATGGCTGTAATTAGGTATGTAATAAGAACGTTTTTGTTTGCATGAGAGTTGGGATTTCCTGCTAGGTGGAATTTTGCCCGTTTCTTGCCATTTTTTGCCACTTCTTGCCATATCTTGCCATTTCTTGCCATTTTTTGCCACTTCTTGCCATATCTTGCCATTTCTTGCCATTTTTTGCGACTTCTTGCCATTTTTGTTTTCCCTATCTCCCTCTCCCATTGAGGCATTCACTCCCCTTTGCGCAATTTTTTTTTTCTTTTTTTTTTTTGCGCAAGAAATGGTTGATATATAAAGGGAAAAAAAAAAAAAAAAAAAAAAAAAAAAAAACGCCCATGAGTGCCCTGGACATGGGGAAAAAACATGTGGTACAGATCTTTAAGAAGGTTCTTTATAAATTAGTCTCCTTTTTTTAGTAGGAAGAGTTTGATGTTAATATGACAGGCTTTTTTCTTAAAATATATATGGAGTAGTCATATTAATAACTTTCCTACTTTTTATATATGTTACATTAAAAAAAAAAAAAAAAAAAAATAAGAAAAAGAAAAAAGAAAATATGCAATGAGGAGATAGGAACCTTTTTCCAATTTGAAAGGATATATCATGAGTGTAAATAGTAAGAAGCTACAGGTAAAAAAAAAAAAAAAAAAAAAAAAAAGGAGGTGGTAGGGGGGATATAGTAGTCAAACATTTTGAAATAGTAATAGCATGGCCCAATATTATACTCATAAGAGTTAGGGCTACATTTAGTTGTTTTCAAAAGTGTATATGAAGCGTGTATGCATATATGTACTGGTATATGTATGGGCATATGTACTGGCATATGTACTGGCATATGTACTGGCATATGTACTGGTATATATATGGGTATATGTATGGGTATATGTATATGCACTGGCATATGCACTGGCATATGTACTGGTACATGCACGTGTGTATGCATATGCACACATGCAGTATAACCTTTCACCGCGTACTTGTAGGTAAAGAACAAGAGCGCGGCAGACGTGCAGATAACAGCAGAGCAGTTGATAAATGAAGCATTAGATTTAGAAGAAGTAGAAAGAAAAGTAAATTACAATTTAATCGATGAAGACGAATTAAATGAATACAAATTAACAAAAAGAAAAGAATTTGAAGATAAAATAAGGAAAAGAAGATATCTCATAAGTACATATATAAAATATGGACTTTGGGAAATAAAACAGAATGATATAAAAAGATGTAGATCTATATTTGAAAGAGCTTTAAATATTGATTATACAAATAAAAATTTATGGTTAAAATATATAGAGATAGAATTAACTCAAAAAAATATTAACAGTGCAAGAAATTTGTTAGAAAGAGTAGTATTATTATTACCATTAGAAAATATTTTTTGGAAAAAATATGCACACTTAGAAGAGATTCTAAACAATTTTGTAAATGCAAGAAATATATATGAAAGATGGATTAAATGGAAAATTGATGAAACTTCTTTTTTATGTTATATTAATTTTGAAGAAAGATGTAATGAAATTAATAGATGTAGAGAAATTTTTGAAAGACTTATTGTATCTATACCTAAATTAGATTGTTTCTATAAATGTATTAAATTTGAAAGAAAATATAAAAATATAAAAAGAGCTAGAGCATGTTTTGAAAAATGTATTGAATTAATACCAGGCAAATTTTTAGACGAAAATTTTTTTATACATTTTTGTAATTTTGAAGAAAGTAATAATGAATATGATAGATGTAAAAAAATTTACATTGAAGCTTTAAAGAGATTGCCAAGAGATAGATGTAATATATTATATAAAAATTTTTTACAATTTCAAAAGAAATATTCTGATCAAGAAGAATTACATGAGACATTATTACTTAAGGAAAGAATTTCATATGAAGAAGAATTAAAATTACATAAAAATGATTATGATATTTGGTTTAATTACATTAAATTAGAGGAAAATAATTTGTACAAAATGATAAGTAAAGATAAAACGCTTATTCGTATTAGGGAACTGTATGAAAGAGCTATTAGTGTTGTACCTTTAGTAGCTAACAAAAAATGTTGGAAAAGATACATATATCTATGGATTAATTATGCTATATTTGAAGAATTATATGCAGAAAATATTGAAAGAGCTAGAAAAGTTTATATAAATATTTTAAAAATTATGCATAAACAATTTTTTACCTTTAAAAAGATATACATTTTGTATGCCAACTTTGAAATTAGACAATTAGATGTTCAGAAAGTTAGACAGATTTATGACCATGCCATTGAACACGTTAAAAAGGAAAAACTCTTTAAGGAATATTGTGACTTGGAACTTCGTTTAGGAAATGTTAAGCAGTGCAGGGCTTTGTACGCTCGCTACGTCGAGGCATTCCCCTTCAACTCCACGGTGAGCAAGCGCGCAACTGGCCAGGCCCATAAGGCGGCACGCGCATGTGCCCTTATTGTGCGCGCGCATGTGCCTTTATTGTGCGCGCGCGCTTGCATTTGTTGTACATGAGCATTTGCCTTTACTGTGCGCGCGCGCTTGCATTCGTTGTACATGAGCATTTGCCTTTATTGTGCGCGCGCGCTTGCATTTGTCGTGCATGCCGTTTTACGCCCCTTTTAGCGTGCTCTTCCTTCCGGCGCCGCACACGATCGCGTTCATTTGCCCCTTTTCCACTAGGCGTGGATTTCCATGATCAACTTTGAGCTCTCCCTGGATGAAGTCGAGCGTGCTCGGCAAATCGCCGAAATTGCCATTCACCTGGACGATATGAAGCTGCCCGAGCTGGTACACCCTCCCCCACACCCCTGAGCATCACTACGCGAATGCGCATCTACGCCGTTTTATTTTTCCACGCTCTGTTCCAATTCATCGCATCTCATGTTGTTTTATTCCCATTTGTAGATTTGGAAGAATTATATAGACATGGAGATAAACTTGCAAGAGTACGATAAGGCGAAGCAACTGTATGAGCGCTTACTGAACATTACGCAGCATTACAAGGTAAGGTTTTCTTGTCCCCCGAGATAGTGTACAATCATTTGCATTCCTTATTATTATTAACCCATGTGACGTATTTTTATCCCTCCATTTGTTTGAACCCATGCTTCTCCATTTGTTTGAACCCATGCACCTCCATTTGTTTGAACCCATGCACCTCCATTTGTTTGAACCCATGCACCTCCATTTGTTTGAACCCATGCTTCTCCATTTGTTTGAACCCATTGCAACCTCGCAATTTCATTGATGTACTTATGTTATATCCTTATCCCCGTTGTAGGTATACAGGAGCTACGCAGAATTCCAATACATATACTTTGATGACATAGAAAAGTGCAGGGAAATACTGGAAAGTGGCATAGACTTTTGCAAGAAAAGCGAGCAATCAAATGAGAGATGCATTCTTTTAAATTTCTTACTCGAAATTGAAAAGGATTATGGAGATAAGGAAATGATTGAGAAAACTATAAAAAGGATGCCTAAAAAAGTGAAGAAGAGGAGAATCATTAAAAAAGACGACGATGAAATAGTTGAGGAGTTTATCACTTACGTCTTCCCGGACGATGGAAACCACTCTCAGGTAAGAGGGAGGGACTCTGGCCACAAGCGCACATGGTGGATTGCACACCATGTCGCTTGGTAAACTGTGCGATGTGCTTTACAGCACGGGACTGCACAACATATTCACCGTTTCTCTTCTTTTGCAGAACATGAAGATATTCCAAAAGGCAATGGAGTGGAAAAAAAAGATGGAGCAATTGGAGAAGGAGAAGAAGGGCGAAGGTGTAGGAGAGAGTCAGGAGGGTAACGGCGCTGTTATAGAAGATCGTGATCGAGACAATGGCAGTGGTGACGATGGTAGTGGTGACGATGGCAGTGGTGACGATGGCAGTGGTGACGATGGTAGTGGTGACAATGGTAGTGGTGACGATGGTAGTGGTGACGATGGTAGTGGTGACGATGGTAGTGGTGACGATGGCAGTGGCGACGATAGCGGTGGCGACCTAGCAGAATCCGTGCGGAGCATTAGACGGGTAGGGGAAAATAAAGATTAATAGTTGGAGGGAGGACCCAAATGGGGAGAATAAGCAAAATATTAAATAAAAAAAAAAAAAAAATTTGTATGTTCATCTTTTCTGAACGTTTTTTGTATGAAAATGGGATTATTCTTTCTTTAATTTATGTTTTTTTTTTTTTTTTTTTTTTTTTTTAACTCCTCTTGAAAATCCCATTTTCCTATTTGTATGATAATCGCGCTGATCCATCTCTACTCCAGACTTTTTTTTTTTTTTTTTTTTTTTCGTTATTGTTTTCCCGCCATATACAAAGAGTGAATAAAAAAAATGTACGTGAAGGAGTTGTTACCAGTAAGATAAATAAACATATCCCCTTCCCTTGCACTAGAAAAATGAACAAAAAAAAAATTAAAGGGTGGACTTTGTCATGTTTTGAGGGGGGGGGGGGGGTTTGCTACACTTCCAGCAAGTTACATCATCAAAACAAACTAAAAAGTTTGATAATGACAAAAGGTGAAAATGTATTCGTGCGTTTACTCTCCTATTTAAAAAGCACAGTAAGCTATGACTTCGTGGGGACTTCTTCCATCTGAAATTTAACGCGTGCCAATTTGTTTTGCTCTACTGCAACTAGCTCTGAAGCAGCTTACTTTGTTGCAATATGATCGAGTACGATCGCTTTGACGAGGCAAAGAACACGCTCAGGTGAAAAACGCGAGGAGGTAAAGAGTGCCTATATTTTCTACCATGTAGAGGCAATTTTGGACAAGCAAGGGGAGAACAATAAAAAAAAAAAAAAAAAAAAAAAAAATTAAAAATTGTTTAGCATATCATCCAAAATGAAATTCTCATTTAGCTAGCGTCATATTCGTGTAAAAGAAACGCAGCGGTTATGGTTATTTTTTTTTTTTTTTGTTCCTTTTTTTACCTCAAAAGGGGATTGTCCCATTGCATATAACCCAGGTGCGTAACTGCTTATGTATTTGCGAATGATATTTTTATTATTTTTTTTTTTTTTTCACTGCAAATATTAGGAAGAAAAAATAGTTGCTTTCCACATGTATGTGTACCTGTACATATACTACACCCATCTGGGGTTATTAGGTTCCATTCCCTAGTTTTTCATAGCTCGGTATATGATGACCAGTAGGCGTGTTTTCAAAAGGTGCATATAAAATGATGTAAGTTACACCTGCGTACGGAGAGTACTTATGATGGAAAACTTTCGAGGCGTGATAGAGAGAGAGAGAGTAAATAAACGAAAAAAAAAAAAAAAGTACTGGGATGATTACGCAAATTGGTACATGCGTTTAGGATCATATAGTCTTGCACTGGAGTTGAAAAGTAACAGTGCTACACCGCCCTTTTTTTTTTTTTTTTTTTTTTTTTTTCTACCCTTTACCATTACAATGCCTCATTAAGCAAGAATAAAAACGACAAACAAATGGATGTAGCTTCCCCGGTCATTACTCCCTCTCCTGCTTCATCGAAGTTGCGCGAAAGCCATTTGAAAGAGGTAACAACATTCGTAAGAAGATGTCACGAAGTTCGATCCTTTGGTGGAAAAATGAGCATCCCGCATTTGACAAATTGTGTATGCGTACATATGCGAATACGGACATGAAAGCATATGCATCAATAATAACAAGGAAGGAGGCTTCTTTGAGGGAAGATAAATATGTACATTTCTTTTTTTTCACTTTTATTTTTGCATGAAATGCCATTTACCTTTTCTCTTTAGTGTGGCACTTTTACCGGACAATTTCACTTCAAACCCTTTTGCGAACACTTTTGTTTTATCGTCGTTTCGCAAAAGAGAGGAAAGGGAATTAATAAACGGAATTATTTCCGTCCTCTTCCCCAATTCCATAACCATTAGTTGCTATATCACATTTTACTTGCGATCGGTACTTTGCTTTTTTTTTTTTTTTTTTTTTTTTTTTACATGGTTAGAGAGTAAAATGGAAGCAAATTTACACTTCTTTATGTATGATTTTTGGGAAGAAGGCATTTAATCGACGTGTACGCATACGTATGCACACACGTACGCACAGGTACCCACTGCCTACTTTGGATGAGCATTTCCCAGTTAACTAAAAGGTTTTAACGCTAGCGTTTGTGCTAAGATACATGTTCACTTAATTTTTGTTGAAAAGGCACGCGTAATTCATAATATACGTGTATATGGAGTACTAGCCGTAAGGGGAAAAAAAAAAGGATGAGGGAGAAATACGCACAAAAGAGTTTGCAAACGTTGCATTGAACAAGTACGTCCATGTTGCGTACATGTAAGGTGATAGGTGGAAGGGGGGAGGGGGGTGCATCCAAAGCGATCTAAAATTTACTCACGTACGATATATATGCAAATGAGGGCGTTTACACAGAGGATACTGGAAAAGGAAAAAGTTCTCCAAATGGCACATTTCATTTAGACTTTGCAACCGCGTGTCTTCATGACAATATGGTTGTCCCCCTTTTTGTGAATAAACCGGTTGGCGGTTACTTGGAAGTTTAACCTTTTCGAAAAATAGTTTAGTTATATACGTAAACATGCCATATGTTCAGGGAAAAAATACATGTCCCCCTTGCGTAGTTTTCCACGTGAAATGGAAATATATATACACACGGTTGCTCAAAAAAAAAAAAAAAAAAAAAAAAAAAAATGGGAAGGATGTACAGCGTTAATTGAGAAGGCATAATTTAGCGAAGCGTATGATAATGTTCAAAACTGAGCAATACAAAATTATGTAGAGATATGATGATTCCTGATTTACAAAAAAACAAAAAAGAAGATATATACATGTGTACAAATTGCGTATATATTTACGCACCTATATATATAATCCTTTTCATTTTCTCACGAGCTAACATACGTGGCGATTTCGTATAAGGTACGTGTAAATTTATGATCGACTTCCTGTTTTACTGCTTTGTAAAATTAAAAGGTATGTATGTGTTTTAAAAAATAAGGAGGCATAAAAGCTAAATTTTTCAGTGAGCATGTGCATTTTTTTTAACGTTTCTTTATACACGTGCGTATGCACATGGCACGCGTGTATACATGTTACACGCATGTATACATGTTACACGCATGTATACATGTTACACGCATGTGTACATGTTACACGTATGTATGCACATTACAAGTACGTATCTTTTTTCTTTTTTTTTTTTCTCCCCATATAACCTTGATACATAACTAAAAAAACTCAAACAATTGGTACAAAACAAAAGAATTTGTAAACGTATTAGCGTAATTTTAAATTTGTTCCTTAATCTGCCTGGTGCACTTTTTCTCCCCTATTACCCGATCATAATTGTTCATTTTTCCCCCTTGTGTTACTTTACACTTTACAACACAAGATTTGCATTTTTAAGTTATTTTGCAAAAAGAAGAAATAACTAGATGCATATTATTTATACACATTGTAAGAAAGCTTTTTTTTTTTTTTTTTTTTTCCCCCCATTTTTCGTATTTTTAATTTGTGTGATTTATGTATATGCATAAATTTGCCCATTTTCGCGTGCATACATATAAAATTTATGAACAGACGAGTTTAAAAAAAGAAAGTATATTTTTTCTACCGTTTTGAAAAGCGCATTTAACTGTATACATTTAAAAACAGTGATATATGTGCATATTCTCATTTTTACATAGCCTCCAAAGTGCTTAAAAAAAAAGGTTTGCCGTAAAGGCAAATATGCGTACACTCGCATAAACGAGTATTTACGAGACTGCATATATTGTTCGTATGCTCATATGTACATACGCACTACACGTGTGCGAACATGCGTTTGCATGGGGCATTGGCATGGGCATGCGCGAGCGTACACGAACATATGTAAACGCGTCATTATTTTCGCCCCATCCCCCCTGTTTTTTGTAAGCGTCAAATGAACGTAGTTGTTTTGTCTACTCCGTTTTGTGCTTTTATGTAGATACATTGTTTTTTCTTTTTTTGCTTTTTTTTTATTTTTCCGCAGTAGAATTTCAACTGGGTTAAATAAACTGCACATTTGCGTATAACTATCCATGCGTTTTTTACGCATGCCTGCATTTGTATTTGCGAACGTGCATATTGCATATTTGCACAAAAATATGTACATAAGCAAGTGCATTAATGCTTACATAAGCACGTACATAATCGCGTGCACGAGTGCGTATATATGCGTGCACATATGCACGTACATAGTATGCCCGCAGCTATGTACATAGTTATGCACGTAGTTATGTATGTAGTTATGTACGCAGGTATGTACTCAGGTATGTACGCAGGTATGTACGCAGGTATGTACGCAGGTATGTACGCAGGTATGTACGCAGGTATGTACTCAGGTATGTACGCAGGTATGTACGCAGGTATGTACGCAGTTATGTACGCAGGTATGTATGCAGTTATGTACGCAGATATGTACGCAGGTATTTACGCAGGAATGTACATGCATGTTCATAGGCATATACATGCATGTGCATAGTCTTATACATGCATGTGCGTATACTTTTTGCTAACGTTGCCCCGTTAGTTAACAAAAAGAGAACATGAGTTTTAAGCAGTTCTGAACATTTCTATGTTCGCGTTTTTTCTTTTTTAACAAAGGTTACTGAGCATTTATTTTTATTTTATTTATTTTAATTTTTTTTTTTTTTGTGTAAATGATATTACACATGGTATTTTAAACAAATTTGCGCATGACAATAGAAATATAAAAGTAGATTGTCCCGTATATTTAAACTTATGAAAATTATGTGAAAGGTTAATTTTTTTTTTTTTTTCTGAACAACTGTTTTTGCTCAACTTGCGTTTATTGTAAACATGTACGTATAAATACATATGTATGTATATGTATATATATATATGTATATATATATATATATATATACGTATACATATATATATATATATACATATACATATACATATATAAATGTACAATATACGTACGTGCTATGCAAGTATTATGCAAGCACTAAACAATTAATGTACGCCTATACATTTATACGAACTACGAATAATGATTCATAACGTGTACACCTTTTTACTGATTCATAAAAATAACAAGAACAAATAATTCCTTTTTTTTTTTTTTTTTTGAACCTTTTCTTTCTTCTCTGGCGAAATTGATGGAGTGGGATTTCTATATATGATCATTTTATAAATATATGAACAATAATTAGATAGATAATGGTATCCTTCTTCTGTTTCTACCTTTTTTTTTTCTCATGCATATATGTATATATGTATATATATATATATATACATTTACATACAAATGTAATCACGAAAGTACGTATACAAATGTACATACGAAGATGTACACGTACAAATACATTCACCTTTGGCTACTTGTGTATTGAAATTCTCACAAATGTTAACCTTCTTTTTTATATTTAAAGAAAAACAGAATTATTGCGTCCCATATCGGGTTGATTTCCTTGCGATACATGTTTTTATTTTTTTGGTGTGCTACATAGTTGTACAATTTTTAATTGACAAATGTACATGTGTACGCCTGCACAAGTGCGTTCATGAGTACTTCCGCACGAGTGCGAGTTCTAGTACATAGCAACACGTGTTCGTCAACATACGCGTATGTATATATACGTGCACGTGCATACGTATATGTGCGCTCATCTGTACATATTTACACGCATTTAAGCTTTTATACATGAGTATACTAAGCATAGCCTGGTCACGCGCTTTGTATTTTTCTCGTTCACGTCATCCCCTTTTTAAAGTCTATGCATTGCCTCAGGGGTATATAAATAAAATCGCATCCATGCGAATAAGTGAATGTATGTACATTCACACGGCATACTATAAACAAAAATGAAAATCGAAGAAAAACGTAAGATTTTTAGTTTTACGTGGTATCAGACCTAGCTCTGTCACTATATTGCCAGTATATATATATATATATATATATGCGAACGTGTACATTCTGCACTTTGTTACATGTGTAAGCCTGTTTAAAGATGCAGTTTTAATTTTAACCTTGGCTTTTTACCCTCCCATTCCATTCCTTTTTTTTTTTTTTTCTTTTTTTTTTTTGTGTACACGTTGCATAAATATACAGAACAAAAAGGAGTAAGACATTTTAAGCAAAAAGCATTAATTAGACAGGTGATTAATGATTTTGACAAGATCTTGTTTGACCATATGTCTTAATTTTTCATTTCTATTTTTTTCTTTTCTTCCTTTATATTGATTCCTTTTCCATTTTTCACTTTTTTATTGGCACTTTGCTTCCTCCAAATAGGAATTTTCACCCAGTTGTTGTTCTTGTCTCTCAACCTTATTTCTCGCCTCCATTGTGCTCTCATTTTTTTTTTTTTTTTTTTTTTTTGCATTGTTAATCTGGCATACGTGCACATGCATATATAGATTACCCACGCAGGTGTAAGTATAAATAGACCCGCGAGCACCTGTACGTAGTTACGACCGTGTAGGAGCGCTCATACTTGAACCGTCTCTTCTCTATGAACCTTATCCCCCGTGTGAATCGGGTTTGTCCGTGCTTGTATCTACTGGTGCATGTGCTTTCATATGAACATGCTCACATTGCGCATTTATACTTCCCCCCTTTCCAATGTATGTCAATGTTCATTTGTATACATAATTGCATATCCTTTTGATTTCCCCATGCATGCGTTCAAGGAAGAGGTAGGGAATTTCCTATTTCGAAATTGTGTACCAATAGAGGAAATAATACTTTTGCATAATTTTTACATTAGGCTGTACTAATAAATATGTTAAAAAGAGAGAAAAAAAAAAAAAAAAGGAAAAAAAAAAAAAGAAAGTCATTGTTTATATACACCGCAAGAGAGCATTTTTTGTATTGTTGATAAAACGTAAAGGAGAATTCTCTGTCATTCTATATCTCCTCCAACGTTCCTATTTGTTTTTGCATTTCGAGCAATACATTTTTTGTCTCTACATGAATATTTTTGCAAAAAAAATTTTGGCCTTTTTTTGCCCGCGTTTTTGCACCTTTTTTCGTTTACTAAGAGTCTCTTTTCCATTTTTTTTTTTTTTATTTTTTTTATTTACGTCCCTACTCTCTGTCTACATCTGTGTTGTTGTTGCTGCTGAAGTTGATGTTGTTTTTTTTTTTTTTTTTTTTTTTTTGCGCATTGCATTTTACGAAGATTATTTTTTTGTAGTATCATCCCGAGGAGAGATACTTACGACTTCGTGTTTAGAGGAGGTCGTTTCGCATTTTCTTCACATCCGTTTATCAGCATCGTGAACCCGTTTTAGCGCGGAAGTTTTGTCCGTGTATCCATTCCCCAATTGTTAAGAAAGGATGCATGCACATACGGAAGAGGCGAAAAACTACTTTAGTAGCTGCAAATTAAAGGAACCGCTTTGCTATGATATCAGTGAGGGGGGTTCCTTGAATGTTGACTACACGGCAAAGATAAAGGGGAATGTACTGAAAAGTGGTATCAATGAAAAGTTCTACGATATGAGTAGTTGTAGAAGAGATTCGAATGATGAAAATGGCGAGAAGGGAAGTAGTGAACAGAATGGAAGAAGCAGAGACAATAGTTTCGGAAGTGGTGAAAGTGACAATTGTGGAGATAATCACCAAGTGGAGAGGAAACGAGGAAACAAATTGGAAAACAATGTAGACATCGTGAACACTTCTACTGGAGGATCGTATCGTTCAAAAAAGAGAGAAATGCAACAACAGGACAGAAATTCTTCTAACAAAAGTACCAAAGAGAGAAGAGTGTCTGTATTGATACATACGTATGGAGAGAGTAGATGCAAATGTGCATGGTCTATGTTAGTGTATCTACGTGTATTTGCATTTCTTTGTGTATGTTATTATATCCATAGTTTATAGTTGAAAATATTTCACATAACATGTCACATTTTTTTTTTCCATCCTTTTTTTTTCCATTCTTTTTTTTTCCATTCTTTTTTTTTCCATTCTTTTTTTTTCCATCCTTTTTTTTGCCATTCTTTTTTTTTCCATCCTTTTTTTTTCCATTCTTTTTTTTTCCATTCTTTTTTTTTCCATCTTTTTTTTTTTTTTTTTTTTTTTATTGGCAATCCCCCATGAGAAGAAAACCGGGAGTTAAGTCAAAGTGATTATTTAAACATGAAGAAAAGTAAACTGATTAACAATCTGAACTATTTCATGCGAGTTTGTTGTAATAAAAACTCGTATATCAAATTTGTAAATCATTACTTTAATATTATATATAGTAATAATATTGGAATTCTATTTAAGTATGAATGTATATTGCAGAAATTTGTAGAAGAAAATGAAAAGTTTTTAACAGAAGATGATTATTATAATGGTTATATTAATTTAAACAAAATACCGATTCTTATGAATGAGCATATATTATTTAATGGCTTAAAATTTGACATTAACGGTATTGGCAGCGGGAGCGGCGGGAGCGGCATTGGTAGTGGCAGTGGCAGTGGCAGTGGCAGTGGCAGCGGAGGAAATAATGCGAACATAGAAAATAATGTACTGAATTTTATACATATATATGACAATATGACTATTAACTTTTTTAATCATATTTTTACAAAAATAAATAATAATGAAATGAATATACATAATAATAATGTTGATCATATAATCTATGATTTTTTAAATAAAAAAAATTTATTAAAGGAAAATGTATTTAATTTATTATTAAATATTGGTAAATCGTATAAAATAAAATATTGTAATTTAATTACTGATATTAAAAATTATGAACATGTTAAGGGAAAAAATGAGAAATTAATTTTTGAATTATTAAAAAATTCTGTCGATGGAAAATATAATAATTTTAACCATGGGGTAGATAATAATAATGTTTTATTTAATTCTGATTCACTATCTTATAGGGGTCTAGATATTTTTCGTCAAGAAAGTGGTGCTAGTACTGTTAGCGCTGGTACTGATAGCGGTGTTACTGATAGCGGCGGTACTGTTTGCGGCGGTACTGTTTGTGGTGGTACTGATAGCGGCGGAACTGTTAGCGGCGGTACTGTTTGCGGCGGAACTGTTAGCGGCGGTACTGTTTGCGGCGGAACTGTTAGCGGCGGAAATGGTAACACTGGACTTAGTCGCAGTATCAGTTTTGGAAGTTATCAGAGCTGCCAGAGCCATCGCAGCAGTAGCGTCGAAGGGAAGAAACACAGCAATATGGATAACCTTATGCAAATGGAAGCGTATGTAATGGGTAACGACAATAACTTAGATGTAAATAGAGACAACAAAGAAAGTGATGTTGCAGCTGCTTTTTGCGAAATTAAAGATGCCAACCTGAGTAATAGTAACTTTAATAACATGACTAGTAATAAGTCAGATGCAACCACTGTTACTGTTGCTACGACAGTAGGAACCCCTGGCACTGTTTCCACTTCTACAGCGAATTTCACATATAATACTACAACGACTATTGCAGGGAATAATGCCAATCGATTTCAGGATATGGCTGGATATGTTCCTTCCATTGGAAGTACTTCAGCCGATATAGGTGCGACGACTCCCCTTCTCACCGATGTGTCAGGCAACCACATGTATAGTAACACAACCGCACATAGAGGACACACGTTTTTGCAAGACATGAAAGAAATGCTGAACACGGAAATTGATGTGTATGACGAGGTGTACAAAAAGAAGGTACAAGCGGGCGAAGCGGGTGAAACGGGAGAAACGGGAGAAACAGGCGAAACGGGAGAAGCGGGCGAAACGGGCGAAACGGGAGAAGCGAGAGAAGCGGGCGAAGAGGACGAAGGGGACGAAGCGGACGAAGTGGCAGCCGGTTGCGTAGGCGAAGGAGACGAAGAAGGAAACCTTGGACAGAGAAATAACAATACAAACACGATTGACAATATATACAAATTTTTGAAAACTAATATCTTCATTCCAAACAATAATATTTATACGGATTTTGTTGAAAATGGAAATGATATATTTTTAAATAAGATAAAGAAAAGCGATAAGAGTACATACTTTAAATTGATTGAAAAATTTGATCGCATGTACAACATAATTAACGAGTTTAAGAGTAACCTAACTGCTAGTCAAGTACAGGAAGAAAATATAATAAGAGAGGCAGAACTCTTCCAGAGGCAGAGAAAGCGACGATACAGCAATGAAGAATATGAACTCAGAAGCGGAAGCCACACCAAGAGATGTCTGCGGAACTGCAACTGCAAGAAGATTCAACCAACCAAGCGTAGCAAGCGCATAGCCAGGGGCAAAAAGATAAGGTAGATGCTCCTCGAAGCGACGTGCACGGAGTGAAGCCATGAAAAAGTGGAATAAATCGGAATATAGTAAAGAGCAAGTTTCTTTGCGCCCCCTAGTATTTCCTTCTGTCCCCGCAAAGTTTTACGCCGCCATTCTGCTCCGCCATTCTACGCCACCATTCTACGCCGCCATTCTACGCCACCATTCTACGCCGCCATTCTACGCCACCATTCTACGCCACCATTCTACGCCACCATTCTATGCCACCATTCTACGCCACCATTCTACGCCACCATTCTATGCCACCATTCTACGCCACCATTCTACGCCACCATTCTACGCCACCATTCTACGCCGCCATTCTACACGTCATCCCTGTCTTCCTTTTTTTTGTAATTTTTAAGTACAAAATTAGCAGATAAGCATTTGTTTTGTCTCTTAATTTTGAATGATAAAATGCATGCGTATGTATGTATGCTTTCCTTTTTAAGGAGGATTTAGAGTGGCACTTCCACACGCGTGTGCACCCTGTATATACGTACGTGTGAGTGTATACTCATCCATTTTTTTTTTTTTTTTTTTTTTTTTTTGCGCACATGTGTGCTGGCCGTTTTGCCTTCACTTGCGCCTGCTCACACCCCTTTCCATTTTTCAAAACGTTTCGTGAGGAAATGCGAAATGGGCATAGATAAAGAGGAGGCTACATTGAGCACCTCCCCCCACGAATAGCTTCCCTCCCTTCGTATGTCCATACATCAGTATACATATGCACATATGAACATATGAACATATGAACATATGAACATATACACATGTGTATATATGTAAACGAACGGCGTGCGCAGGAGCACGTGTGTTCGCAGCAGTTATGTAAGTGCGGAAAAGCACGTTACATAAAAAAATTGCGTACAGATGTTTTTTAAAAGCGAAACGATAAAGAGTTAAAACGGTTTCGATTTATTAAAAAAGAACAAGTCTAATAAGTTATTTTTTCCAAGGGAAATATGCCACCCCGGTGACGCCATTCACGCAGTTGGGAAGGAATGAAAAAGGTGGAGTGGCTTAGCAGCAAAGGAAAACCTCCCCTTTTGAAGAAAACTCCTAGTTTTTTTTTTTTTTTTTTTTTTTTTTTTTCCCATGGCGAGCAAAACAGATTAGATAACCCATCTAATATCATATCAACCTGTTTTGCATATGTTTGAGTTCCTTTTCTATTTCTTTTAGAATATAATTTTTATCTAATTTCATCATTTCAATATTCTGTAGTTGAGTGGAAAGTTCCTGTCTAACGTTATTTTGATAGAGACATGAAAAGTAAGCATTTGATCGTATATGTCCCCTGAAAAGCATTTGGTTAATCTTATTTGTGGCATTTGATAGTATTCTTTTAACTATTTTATTTTCCTTATGGAAAAGAGAAATTTTCAAAATATGCATGATAGGGTTAGGAACATTTCTAAACTTATTAAAACTGAGAGAATTCATGACTATTTTAAATAAGTACATAAATTTACTCTTCATAATTTCGTTTTTTTTTATTAATTTAAGAGATGCTTTTTCTAGAAATAGGAATTTTAGTGAAGTGTAAATGGAGAAGAGATAACCATAAGATGTGACATCAAATTTTAGTTTGTATATTAATTCTTTGTAAGCAAAGATAGTTATTAATATGTCCTTTTGATTAGAGTTTTTAATACAGTACATATCATCATAAATTATTGTTACTTTTTTATTTTTTACATCTGATATGTAAAAGTATTGTACGAATGGATTATAAATAATGTTTATTTTAAAACTTAAAATAGATCTAAACAAATTTTGAATCTGGTAATATATTATTTTTTTTTCATGTAACTCTTTAAAAAAATAATAGCTCTTTTCAATATAAAAATAATTTTGCCTTAGAAGAATAAACCATTTATCTCTTTTTTTCATTTTTTTTAATGTATCTAAGTTTAACAATTCTGAAATGGTAAAGACGTTTTTTATACATGTTTCTTCTGCATCTGGGAATATTTTTTTCTCTAATTTTGACAATATTATGTTTAATTTTTGAAAAATTGTACAAATTATATATTTCATAAGCATATTATTTTTAACATTTAAAATCATTCTTTCGATATATAAATCTAGGTATTCTATTTCTATATCAACTTTTTCCTTCGGTATGATACTACCAACCCAGTAACTACTTAATTTCTCTATAACCATTTGCATAAAATCTTCCTGCTTACTTTTAAAAAACTTCCTCTTAACTTTATTTATTTTTTTTATTATGTTAAATTTGTCTACCTTTTCGCGGCACCCAACGACGTGGCAATTTCTTGCTGGGCACTTTCGGACGCGATTGCTTCTGGCGATGCACCTTCGTGCGGGGCACCTTCGAACGCCTTTACTTTTGGTGTGCCTGCTTCTACAATGGATGTCTCTTCCTTGGTCCTCCTCCGAGAGAAATTCGTTTTCCCGCAGTTTCCGGGTAACTCCCTTTGACTTGCTATTTACTTCCTCAATTACATCTCGTATAAGTACGAAGAAGGGGTAAAACGCGTCGAGGTAATCAAGAATGGAGATTATAGATTTCTTATAAGCTGTCACAATTTCATTTGCCTCTTCGGGTGTAAATGGAGAGTAATTACCATCCTCCTCAAAGTTATCAACAAAATGGTGATACCTGTTCAGGACAAATATATGAAAATGTATTTCGTTCGAATGGTAGAGAAAGGACGAATTTACAAACCCAGCCAAGTAGAGGGAAAACCTAAAGTATGTCAAAAAAAAGGTGGAAAAAAACTCAAATTCGTAGTAGCCCATTTCTAGCATTCTCCCACACTCGTTGCTTCCACTGCTGTCACTGTCAATACATCCGCTTATCTTTTCTCGAAAACGTTGGCTTAGAATTTTGCTTCTTTGCGCATCTTCGTGCTCTACAGAGTCGCTTATCTCCCTGATGAAATCGTAACACTGAGCTTTCATGTCATTTCCACGTACTTCGTTCTTTGATTGATCCGCATCAAAATGTTCTACAATTGCATCTATAAATATGCGCTTCTTAAAAAATGGTAGAAATATTAATATTTTCCTCGACAATTCATCTTCTATAATCCTCTTTTCAATATCGACATGTCTGGAATACCATTCCCCGTTTGCTCTTTTATTTGAAGCTTCCCGCTCCAAGTGCTCATATATAATACCACCACGCCTCTGCTGCCAGGGTTCCCGACACTGTCCATACTGCCCGTGCTGCCAGTACTTCCAGTACTGCTCACACGACTCTTGGTGACGGATGGGAGACTCCTTTCTGGTGCTGGGGTGAGTACTCTCAATGTGATCCCCATTTGCGAAAACACCCTGGAGCTCGAAGATTCCCATTGCATCGACGTTTCTATGAACATCCCTATTTTCTCTTAAAGAGCAGTTTTCCCTATAATCAATGCGTTCGAAAATTTGCACAAACCCGTTGTCAACGATGTTACCTTCTTCCGTTTCCATGCTTGCATCTGAGATGGTACTATCGGATGTGTCGTCACTTTGAGAGAGTAGCTCACTACTGCTTAGGTAGCTACTTCTCCCCAATTCGGAATGTTCGCATTCCTCCAAGCTTGGAAAAACTTCCTTACCATTATTTTTTCCTTCTATCCTCGTATCATTAGTAATACCTACAAGTTTATCGTCATTTTTTTTAATACTAGGCGTGCTATTCTTTTTTCTTCTAAACGTATTTCTTTCTCTAACAGCTTCACAGTCGTTTTTATTTTTTCCACGAGCGTTATTTTTTCTGCTTGCTTTTTTTTTATCGCCTCGTTTCGTTTTTTCTTTTAAATTTCTATGCTCTTCATTTTGAGAACTATTTCCGGTTATACTTTCCTCCATTGGCGGTGTAGCTACCCTTGGTGCGCTATCTCCTCTTAGTGCGCTACCCTCCTTTGGTGTGCTATCTCCCTTTCCTGCAACATCCCCTTTAGATGTTCTATCCCCCTTTGGCGCATTTTTGCCCGTACCTTTCTTTTTTACTGCCACCCCATTTACTTCCCTATGTTTATTTATTTTTTTGCTGCTGGCATACTCTCTCTGACTTTCTCCCTTTCTCTTTTTCCCCCTTTTCGTGTCGATCCCTTTATTTTCGCCCATATGGCAGATTAACATTTACCAGCTTTTAATTTATTTTTTATAATTAAAAAGAGGTGTATATGTATGTTTACTTTTGTATCCTAAAATTTTATGTATGTTCAGGCAGTATTAACCTTTTTCAGTTATCGAAATTTTGGGGTCTCTTTAATTGGGGGGTTTGCAAAGTTGGTTCAAATAGAGGCATTTCTGTATGTTCATATATATACATATATATATATATATATATGTACATACGTGTGAGTATATATGCCTACATATGTTTACGTGAATAGGTGTTGTTTCCTCTTGTCATCAATCTACCTTCGTAGAATTCCTGTGTTACCTTAGAACCCTTTGTAAATGCACCCAAATTGTTCGCGAACCCTCTAGTTTGTCCAAGTGTAATTACCAATGCGAGTGAAGTAGTTAATTTTAATTAATAACGTACAGCTGTGGTTAACATAGGTTACTTAAATATAGAGGGGTGGGTGGGGTAAAAAGGTATATACAAATGTGAGTGTACACATGCGTATATATGAAAAGCATATTTATTAGTAGCTATGGAGAGGTGAAGTTCTTCCCGCTGTTTACATAGAAAGATGTGAAAACAAAAAAGTAGTTATGTATTTTAAAAAGGTTAAAAATAGCCAAAAAAACTGCTTATTCATAAATGTAGACAAGACAGGAAAAAAAAATTAAGCATATGCATTTGTCATAGATATGGCCGTGAACCTGCGCGTATCATTATTCTCATATGCCGCTTTTCCTTTCTATGATGATTATATAACATGTTAGACATTGCCATTTACTGCTTCCCAATTTTTGAGCAAGCCATTTGTGGCATAAAGTTCTTAATAAAATTTTTTTTTTCCTTACATGGTCAGAAAGAATTATAGAAGTAAATCGTGGCGGTAATGATCGAGAAAAATAGGGTTCAGCCCAAAGGAGCGGAAACTTTGTAACACACATATAAGTGCATATATATATGCACATATACGCATGTGTGAATGGATCCACACACTTGTTACTTGCAGCACCGCCTGATCTTGCCGCAGAACTACGTTTATGTTAAAGCAAAAATATACATGAACAGTGCATATTTTTTTTTTTTTTTTTTCATTTTTTGAGCTGCATATGTCATAAATCCCGTTACTTGGTTTTGTTTTACGAATATATTTTTCTTTTTATGGGTATAATAAACGTTTTCGAAATTTCCACGATTTAAGCATTTTTCTTCGCTTTGCTTCACTCTTTTTTTTACGTATTTTATTTGTGCACATAAAGTGGGAACTCAGAAAGGGGGTACATGAAAATTTTTACACACATTTAAGCCACAAATTTTTGAGGGAAAAAGAAAAGGACATGCCAGATGATGCGTCTAATGCATGCCACCATCGATTAATGGGTAAGAAATTTCATAAAGGGGGGAGATATAATCACCACATTCAGTTTGCTCTCCTTGTCTTACGGAGATAAAAATGTGTAAAAATATATGCAAAAATGCGTAGTTTTCCCTAAAGCACTCTTATTGACGCTGCTACTTAAGAGCAGTGAAGCCACTTTCCATGACGTGGCAGAAAAGCGATGGTGCCCTCAATTTGTCATATTCACTTTTGTAATTTTGCACATTCATTTTTGTAATTTTGCACATTCATTTTTGTAATTTTTTTTATTACGAAAAATGCGCTTAGGAGGTAACGCTTAAATGACTCTTAGGGTAGAGAGATAATGCCCCTATGTAAGCTGTCTTCACAGTTTTTTTTATATGTCCCCTCTACCGGCATGTTTATGCACATGTGTAAGATGTGTACATGTCTAGGTCCATTCCCTAATAGGGGGAAGTAGGAGCGTTCTACACATTATTTTTTCGTTCTTTTTTTTTTTGCACCATAAATAGCTACCGTTATGGGTACATGTGGAATGAAAAATTAGTTTCCTTCGCTTGAGAAGAATTTCCTCTCATGCACTGATTACGTAAAGTTCGCGTGTGTGTTGTGTGTGTAGGGAGTTTTACATTTTTCTTTTTTTTCTTCCCTTAACTCTTCTTTTCAATATTGGTCCTTTTTTCCCTTAATTCCGTTGAACATTGAGGGGTCTATTTCGTCCAAATGTGTAAACATACTTTTCATTGCAAAGTGGTAAACAAAATGAGAAAAAAAAAAAAAAAAAAAACTGCAATTGTTTGGTGTTCGTGGCATATTCAATACGTACTTGTCACACGTTTTTACTTTTTTTTTTTTTTGATTTTTGCATCTCTACTTTTGCTTAAAATAACGATATGTATGTGGTTTTTCATCAATGAGAAAAAAATTAAAATTTTTTTACCAACTTTGGAAGATACGAAGAAGTGACATGAAAGAATGGTGCAAATATCGCGAAGTGGGCATGAACATACGTGAGCACAAACAGTTGTACGTGGGAATATCTGCATGCTTATGCAATGTGCGCATATACAAAGGGGCATGGGTATTCATTAATTCATCTTCCCTCTGGCGTATGAAATGGCCGATCAGTTGGTAATACCCAGTTTGTGCGTACAAACGCTTACGCTTACGCATACGTATATATATATATATATATATATATATATATATATATATGTACACGAAGTACACCTCGATACAGGCAAATTTTGGCTAAAAAAATTTCCACCTTTCACGCAACGTGCTATATTGTGTGTCATATATTTTGATGAGGGGATGGATGGGATATGTTCCCTGGAATCGCTTCAAACGTTTTTCATACTGTGTAATTCCACAGAGCGATACGCGTAAAACGTCCCTTTTCTTTTATTTTATGGACGTGGCGCCGCATTAGGTGCAATTAGTTTTTAGGAATGCTTAAAATGTGAAGGGATGGCAATATTTTTAGTGACTTCATATATCTATTTTGTTACCCCCTTTTTACGAGGTGGTTTTCTACATTTTCAAATGGGAACATTCGCCGGCCTTTTAAGGTAATCGCCATTACGAGGTAGTTTTGCGCATTTTCAAATGGGAACATACGCCGGCCTTTTAAGGTATTCGCCATTACGAGGTAGTTTTGCGCATTTTCAAATGGGAACATACGCCGGCCTTTTAAGGTATTCGCCATTACGAGGTAGTTTTCCGCATTTTCAAATGGGAACATACGTCGGCCTTTTAAGGTATTCGCCATCTTTTCCCCCCACGGAATGTTCATCCCACAAGGAAGGTACATCCTACAGGAGATTGAACAGCCCGGGAGAATGTCACATGTGCGATCAAGAAACCCTCTTGAGGAGGAGCAGGTAAATATCGCTAATATTTTCTGCGTTATACGGGTTGGCAAGTTTCTTAATTTTGTCATCATTGCATTTGTAGAAGCCATCACTAAACTTGACGATGGCTGTGTAGTGTCCACTGTAGCTATTCCCACTATGACAAATAATACTTTCGATGATATATTTTGAATTATACAAAGATTCATGATTGGACATATGTGCAAAAGATGTGAAATCGATTAATCCATCAAGAGGTAGTAAGACAATAGTATCTATTTTTTTAACGTTATTATTATTATAATAATTTGTACATCCATATATCCATTTAAATCTTTTAATGTATATGATCATATATAAATTAGGCATTCTATAAATTCCTTTTTTAATACGACTTGTTTTTTTTAACTTACAAATATTACAATCAAGAAAACAAAAGTCATCATTTTTCATAATATTATTTTTTAATAATTCCATTAAAGTTGTACTTTTCATATTTTCATTTTCAAACTCAAGACCTAAATCAATGCAAAACTCAAAACTATATCTTGTATTACCACAATTAATACAAGTAATACTAGAAATATTTTGAAACCCTAATAGATCAGTTATAATACTATTATCTTTAAACAAATATTTAATCCAGTATTTATCTCCAGCTTTTTCTTTATTATCTTTATCATTAAGTTTAACATCAAAATTGTCTGGTATATTTAAAAATCTATTACATTCTACATTAATATAATTAAAAAGTAAAAGTAAGAATTCATGTGCATCATTTTGTGCATTAATAACTATATTTCCATTATATACTTTAATTTTTTTTAATATGTTAATATGTTTATTTGTACATAAAAAATTATTTTCTGATCTATACGTTTCTTGTACCAAATCAAATACTGCTTTGAGAATATCCCCCTTATATTTTGATTTCGTTTTATAATATATTTTATTGTATTTTTTTAATATATAAATACAGAGTGGCTTGATAGACAAAAGTAACTGTAGAGATGCATTGCAGTAACATATATTCCCGTTGTTATAAAATGAAGTATGTTTTCTCTCTACATGATCATACTTGTAATGTTTTTCATAATATTCATAGTTCTTCGCACATAGGAAATCCAAAAGATCGTTCTCGTCAAAATTCATTTTATCTCATTTTACGCAACGTTGCGTTGATTTGGAAGGGGAATAATACTATTTCTTTGGGGATTTCTCCACGCTAAGATTCTTTCAAAAGGTTTTCTTTTGCCTATTCACGTGCATCACACATGTGCATATATAGTTGTCTGTTTTTCTTCTTGCGTGTTTTCCTCTTTACTCGATTACTCTCCTGAACTTTGTGCAGAAAATTGTTCCCTATTTTTATCAAAAACTTGTCTGTCTTTTCTTATAAAGCTAATACCACATGTGTAATACTAATTTTTGTGCTGGTGAATTGCAAAGTTTATCATCCTTTTACAATATCGCAGTTGCCATTTATTTTTATTTATTTTTTTTTTTTTTAAATGCTTGTTTTTTTTTTTTTTTTTTTTTTTTTTTTTTTTTTTTTATGTCAGCTCATGCGTGTATGTGCACATGCATGTGCATGCTTACGTTGCGTGATTGCTTTTAGCTCTTTTTTTCCCTTTTAACTTCTCCTTAAACTTACCTTTTGCGGAAAACAATACTTTATATGGCATGAAAATTAAAATGTAAAAGAATATAGGAGTGAACAAGAAAAAGGAGCAGATGAAAGAAAGAAGCAAATGGGATGCAACTTTGAAGGGATAAATCGCATGGAAAAAATAAATGGAGAACAGGTATACCAAAAAAAAAAAAAAAAAAAAAAAAAAAGTAGGAAACACGTGGTGGGGGAATAAACAACGAAATGAGCTCTGCAAAACGTGCGTCAAAAGTATAATGCTCATATACACTTTCGAAAAATTAATGCTGAATATTTTTTACTTTTTAACAAATTGTGGAGTTTACATTCTTGGCTGTTGGCATAATCCACAAAGATATTTGCAGCGTTGGCAACATTCGCAATTCTAGTAAGAAAAAAAAAAAGAAAAAGTTAAAAAAAGAGGGGAAAAAAAAAAAAAAAAAAAAAAAAATAAATAAATAAAGCATACAACAATAAAATGGGTTTAAAAAAAAAAAAAAAAAGAAAGAAAACATGCTCAGGCAGGTTAACACGCAGAATGTACTTTTTCACGCATGTATGCCAAACTGAACGAAGAAACATACGGTGACGTGAAATAAAAAAAAAAAAATAAAATAAAAATAACGAATGCGAAAATACAATTTCTGCTCAGTTTAAAACGATATATTTTAAAAAAGCAGACAAAAAAGGGAAATAAGAAGTTTGTACTAATGCAAAGCACGTATGTAGAAGTATACATATGCAAATACGCTGATGAATACACAGTTACCCCACGTCAGTTCCACAGCGTTCCCGTGAATTTTTTAAAAATTACATTTTCATCCTCCACATAGTACAGCTTAACCTTTCTGTACAGCATTTTCTCCATAAAGGAGTTGTAATATGCAAAACTGCCTTTTCTCTTTTTCTTAAGGTGCAATTTTGTATCCCGTACGATATGCACATTCTCCATTTGCACATTTCTATTTTTTCTGTTTTTCTTATTTGTTTTTATTTTTTGCAAAAAGTCATCATCTGTCGTGAACCCTCCGTCCGAGCTGGATGTTGTGGTATCAAACAAAAAGTCAGTCTTTTTTGTCTCTTCTCTCCTTCTTTTCGTTTGTTCGTATGCCCTTTTATTCGCTCGATTCCTCCCCCTGAGCACATTTTCGTAAGCTATTAAACTATTAAAATCGTTAATTATCTTGTAATTTTTCTTTAATTTGTACATTTCGCTTCTTCTCGATACGTACATCAATTTGAATGAAACAAACCCGTCCTGAGACATGGCTCTTAGAAGAAAGTTCAAGTCACAAAAGTTTAATATTTCAACGCTCTTGTATATCTGCATGGGGAGGAGGGAGAAAATATGAAATGGGTGAAGTGTATGTAGCGGAGTAAAATGGGGGAGAAGTACATGTAAAACTTAGTAACTTTCGAGCGGATTACTCTGATAAAGTTACATAATAGGTACTTTTCAACGGTATTGATAACATTTCAGAGAAATTGTTATAATGTAAAGTTCTGTAGACAAAGCAAACAGGTAGATATACACTTCCACAGAACTATAGCACTGTTTGCATAAACGGGGATATAAACATGCTGATGCAAGAATGAATTATGAGTAGCACACTACTCTTTTTTCTTTTTAGTCCTTACGTCAAAGATGGAGGAATACGGATTACTCTTCAGGTAGAAGAATATCTTTATGATGTAAAAGAAAATAAACTTAATGTTCGTTCCACCATTTACATAAATAAAGCTACTTGCAGTGAAGTATCTATCATTGAAATAGTAGATGGTAACATTTTTCTTGCAGGAAGATTCATTTTTTTTTTTATATAAATAGAGAAAATTCTCAAAATATTTGCATGCCTTGTTAATAATCGTTTTTACGTATTTAATGACATTTATGTATTTTTTATTTTCTATACGACGTAATAATTTGTTCCCTATTTTTGTGCGAAATATGGTATTATCCTTCACATTATTTCTTACTTCATCCCTTTTTAATTTTTTCATTTCTTCATAATTTTGTAGGAGGTACATAAAAAAGTAATCGTGGATTATAATGTAACACTGAAGGTTGAATAGCAGAATTAACCTCGGGATGAAATTCGGCTTTCGCAACGTGTTATTGTTTACGAAGTTTATAAATATGTAATCACTATAGTCTAAATTGTTCCCGTTGTACACTACTTTTTCCTGCACAGTTTTCTTGTACAGATGCTTTTCGGATGTATAATTTTCTCCCGCACTGTGATCATCATCGTAGCGCATACTGTAACGCGCATTGCTGATATGGTTGATAGTATTGCTGTCATTGGCACATATTTCCCTGTCAAGGTTATTTCTCCCGTTGGCATTCGTGCCCTTGCTCACCTTCGCATCCCCCAGTTCAACGTCTGTGCGACTTACCATTTCACTTTTTTCGACGAACCGCTTGAATCCTTCTGTATCGTTATCAGTGCACTTTTTCATGTGCAATTTAGAATTTCTTAAATGGCAATTTATCATATTTAGAAAGGGATACTTATAATTGTGTTCATAAAATAAGTTTCTTCTTTTACATACATTATTATCATTGTGATATTGCGCTAGGAATATTTTATGCGTATTCATGAAGGGAAATATTTTTATAAGGTTCAACTTACTTAGGAGGAATATAATAAAGTCGTATTCCTTTTTGACATTACGATATTCACCATAATGTGTACTCTTCATAAACTGTTGTAAGTACATTTTTTTTAAGCTATCAATAAATCGACCCTCTTCCTTTTTTTTTTTAATCGATAAAAAAACGAACAACATTCTGTTCACTATTTTGTTATACAAGGGGTAATTCTTCCTTTTCGTATAAAACGTACCATCATTTTTACCATTAAAAAGTTGTTTTTTTCCATCTATACTTTGGCTCTTTCGATTATATCCATTACGCTGATTTACCGAGTTGGTTTTTTTCAATCGATTTGGTTCAGAATATTCTTCCACTGAATAACGTCCACCAGAACAGTTTTCTTCCTCATCGTGTTCATTTGTGTAATCATTTTCTTCCTCATCGTGTTCATTTGTGTAATCATTTTCTTCCTCATCGTGTTCATTTGTGCAATCATTTTCTTCCTCATCGTGTTCATTTGTGTAATCATTTTCTTCCCCAGCGTTGTGATCACAACACACGTTTTGATGGTTTGCATCAATATGGTTTGTTTTTCTTTCTGTGCAATTTTCTATTCTAAATACATTTTCGGATATGCTCGTTTTTTTGACTGAATTTTCCATCACTTCATCTTTAAAATTTCCACATTCGTCATAGCTATTTAGGATATCTTGGCAGTAAAAAACATGGTACAATATATTCGTAACAAAAATAAAAGCTTCTTTAAAGGTGTTATTATTTTTCGTTCTATGCTTTTTAATCTTCGCTCTTTTCACGAATTTTGTCAATTCTGCATTACTTTTACTCCTGTCATTTTTTTTAATTTCGCTCGTTCTCTCGCTTATTTTTGTCGTATCTCCCTCTTGCACATTATTCACTTTGTGTTCCCGTGAATTGGTCGCTTTTCGCTTGGTGCAAGTTTGTTCTCGCGAGGTTTCCTTGCTTGCTGTCTGGCCATGCGAGGTTTCTTTGAGTAATTCCTGTTCAAGAGAATTTTGTTCATCCATTAACTGTACAGGCGAATTATGCTCGTGCATTAACTGTTCAGGCGAATTATGCTCGTGCATTAACTGTTCAGGCGAATTATGCTCGTGCATTAACTGTTCAGGCGAGTTCTGCCCGTGCATTAACTGTTCAGGAGAGTTCTGCTCGTGCATTAACTGTTCAGGCGAATTATGATTGCTCATTAACTGTACAGCCGATTTTTGATCTCTCCTTTTTACTCGTTCGAGCCAAAAAATACTGTTCTTCAAGTTGGAAATTTGTATATCTAACAGCGTGTCTACGTTTTTATGCACATTCGAAAGATAGGCAATGTTGTATA
Source organism: Plasmodium ovale wallikeri (assembly GCA_900088485.1). Classification (NCBI taxonomy): domain Eukaryota; phylum Apicomplexa; class Aconoidasida; order Haemosporida; family Plasmodiidae; genus Plasmodium; species Plasmodium ovale. Next base: position 187,872 of record FLRD01000010.1, on the reverse strand, counting down.
GGTGAATATTTTGAGGGTATACGTCAAAATCGATGAAAGATTTTTTGTTCATGTTAAAAATTAGTAGCTTATTTTTTTTATAAGTTAACGCATTCGCGAAATTGTTTGCCTGTATATATTTATTAAAAAGGATGGTATAGTTAAAATTATTTGCATTTCCTCTTTTTAGGAGAAACGCATTTTTAAATGGTTTTGATGGTACATCTGCTGTAATGTCCTGTTCATATATATGTAGGCAATATCTTTTAAAATAATCAAAAAGGGAATTATTTATATAACTTTGGTCATAATAAAATTGTTGAAGCATGTTGGTCATGCATGTGCTGCTGGTGATGTGTGAGATGCACCCTTGTTTACCATCTGAAAAAATGTTTGAAATTTTTTTTGATAATTTTTTTTTTTCAAAACTGTTTAAAATGTAGTAGTTTGGAAAATATTCGCTAACATGTTTGGTTAAACATTTTATATGTTTATTTATTCCTCCTAGAACTTTTTTACTATTGTCATTATTATTTTCTAATAATTTTATAATTTCATAATCATCCGAAAGGTTATCAAATATATCTGAATCGTTACCACTTGATGACATGTTGCTCACAGAAATGTCTTCTTCCTCTCCATCACTATTTTCATATTCTTTATTTTTAAAATTGTTCGTAATGATTCCATCCGTTGGTTTCCTTCGCGCACCATGGTTGCTCTGGTTGTCTCTATTGCCGCGGTTGCCGCTATCATAGTCGCCACAGCTACCATGGTCAATGTCCTCGCCATAGCTGCCACCGCCATCATCGTCTCTGTCCCCACCGCTGTCATCGCCATCCTTTATTATGTAATTGTTACATGCGTATAGGATCATGTTTCCCTTTAAGAAGTTGGAAAGGTAGTAATTTACATCGAAAATTGTTAGATTTTTTCCGAAATAGTATTTTTTACTTTCCTCATTTGAACCTTCGCTTGAATGATAATTTTCATCCATATCTCCACTTCCGGTGCTATATCCCCCAGAACGTGACCTCCTCATTTCGTGTATGTTATCTTCTCCGCATTGGAATATCCTATCGCTGTTTAATTCCTCTCCAAAGTTTACATTTGTATAAAAATTTTCTGTTATAGCATCTTTACTTAGGTGGATACGATTATGATGTAAAATTGCATGGTTAGAATAATCACCATCATTTGGAATATCCTGGAAGTGCTCTTCATTATACACAGAATCGATGTAATGGAGTAAATCCCCTACGTGACAATTTAACCTATTTGATATTGTATGTACCGATTCAGTATGTTCTCCTTCTAACGTTTTAAGTGCATGATATGAACCGAATAAATAAACAATGTCTATAACGTTGTCAAATAAGCTTTTCTTAGAAAATAAGGATAACCTTTTCTTATAAAATATCGATTTATATACTAAATTGGAATATATATTATCACAAATTAGATCATTACAAATGTAATTAGATAATACATATGATGTATCAACAACATATGTTCTTCTTTTTAAGTATCTTAGAGCATTTTTTATATCTTCAATTTTTTGAAAAAATAGAGGTTTTATAATTTCTTCATATACACTAAATTGCTCTCCGTAATTTATTATGAACAACTTGAGTAAATTAACAAGAGAAATAAACTTAAATTCGTAGATGTTTTTTATGTATTTGTCATAATAATAATTTATATTTGTATATGTGCAATTGTATATATATGTTGCAAAATAGTTTAATATACACCTCGTCAAATTTTCATTCGATAAAATGAAGAAGTAATGAATAATATTTTTCTTAAAATAGGAAAATAATTTTTTCTGAATGTACATGCATATATTCTCTTCAAATTTTCCAACCATCATAGCGTTTGCCCTAATCCACAAGCTCTTTTTGTAAGGTATAGAATTTGTTTTATTTTTCAAATAATAAATTACACGAAATTTGTTTAATTTGGTCAGAACGAAGTTACTCTCACTGGGGTTCTTTCCAAAGGAACTTAGAAAATCAAAGCTATCCCTCTTCCATTTTTTCTTTTTTTTTTTTCGAAATGAATAACTTTTTTCCTTTCTATTGCTGCCTCTCTGCGTGGTGTCCCTCCTAAGCAGTGCCTTTTTTTTAAGTAGCTTTTTTTCTTTTTTTTTTTTATCAATTTCGCATTTGCATATACTTTTATGGGTTATTTTATTCTTCGTTTTGGTAGCTACATCTGTAGTTATAGGCGATTTACTTTTTTCTCTTTGCGTAAAGTTTCTTCTATGTGCATCGCAAATTTCACAATATTTACTTCTCATTTTTGTTTGTGTTTTCCGAATTGCTCTACTTTTTTCATTTTTAAAATTTTTCTGAGACATCATCAATTGAAGGATGATCGTTACAAAGTAAACATAAACAATTTTTAGAGAGTATTTCACCTTAACGTTTTCTAGCATATCTTTCACCCCTTTGTCGTTATTTGTGTTGAGAGAAAATACGTTGTGTGGTTTGTTCGCTTTTTCTTTCAAATGGAATGTTTCAACGTTTTTTTGCGAGTTGTTCATTTTGGCTAACGAGTCGTTACTTCCCACGTGTGTAAGTTGTGGAGATTGTGGTGTTTGATATTCCTTCTCATTTATGCTGTTGAGAAGAAGCTGTATATCGTTTCTTTCTCTCCATGTATCATTTTGATGCAGTCGAATTTTGTTATCTACTAAATTTTGAGAATTCACTACGTCACTCTCGTGCGTATTCGTCCCTTTCTCGTTCAAGGTATATTCCGGAAAAGGGTTCTGTACATCTGCAAATTTTTTTTTTATTTTCAGAAAATCGCTCAGTTTTTTATGTATCATGTGTTTTGAATTGGAAAAGAACGAAATAAGATCCGAAAAACTTTTGTTTATATTGTGAAAATTAGATATGTGACTTAATAAATCATTTTTAAAAAAAAATAATTCATTACAAAAGGGACAAGAAAAGGATAAGTCCTTTTCCGTTGTGATCATAGAACTGTTACTTTTTTCCTTATCATACATATCGAAAAAAATAGTGAAATATTTTTCGATGGTTATTTTGGATATATTATATACATTACGAAATATGTTATATTCTTTGTACGATGGTAACCGTTCCATCAATTTTGATGACTTTTCTACATTTCTTTTTTTTACTTTTTTAATTAAATGTAAGAATAATTTTCTTATTTTTCTGGTTAAAAATAAATGGTTTGTGTACGAGTTGTGGAGCAAGAGGAACTTTAAGCTTTTGTTTTTTACATCAGAATTTTTCAGAATGTCTTGAAGCTTCAATTTGCCCTTTGCAGGATCTTTCATACATGCATCGGGTAAAAATTTCTTGAACCTCTCGACGGACAGCTGTGAAGAGGAGGCGAGAAAAAAAAAAGAAGTAGTACTTATATATGTGCATGCTCGTGTTATGCGACATGTTCATATGAAAAGGAAAACACATTTTCGCCGTGTACGAAATGTTGTAACCCGCGGTCGTGCGGCGTATTGCAAAGGAACACTTACATATAGGTTGTAGTAGAATTCCTCAAAATGATTGTAACGCATCATGTTGTAGGTTCTCTGTTTTTTTTTCCTCTTTTTAGGAGTAAACAAATTGATGGTTACAATTTTTTTAATGTATATCTGCAGGTTACTCTTCTTCAGATCAACAAAAGACATGTTAAGTTCTCTATTTTTCGTTTTTCCCGAATTCGTGCTACTTCTTACATTGTAAGGGAATTTTTTTTTTCTGTTTATACTTTTAAAAGTGAGACGAACAAGGTTCATATTGTGCAGAAATTTTAATTTTCTGTATAGGAAAAAGAATATACATATTCGATCATTATTTTTTATAATATTTATATCGTGCTGACAAAGATCCTCACTTTTGTTTTTACCACTCTGTGTAAGATTTTTCCTAAACAATTGCTCCTGACCTTCGTTCGATGGGTCAGCAACACTTCCAATTTTTCCCTCCAACTTCTTACATTTAGATGCTGGGAAGGTAATAGACCTCATTTGCTCATACCTTGTAAGTTCGTGCAAGTACATGTCCTCGTTTCTTCTTAAGAGAAAATTTTCAACGAGGTTTTTTTTATGACTATTTAGCAAAGAGTACGAAGTTAAAAATTCAAATAATAATGGGGGTAAATCTTTCAATTTTTTTTTTTTTTTTTCATTCAGTAGATAATTTTCGATGTAGTTTAATTTGCACCCTACACTTATAATTTTTAAGTATTCATCAAGATAGAGATTTCTCAGGATATCTCTAACTTTCAGAACGTTGTATGACTGTTTTTTCTTTTGGCCTACTTGTCCCAATTGTTTCATTTCCGTATGTGATAGCTTCCTCTTTTTCGACCTGTTCTGACATAGAGCAATTTGAATTCCACCATTCTGGTCTATTTCATTTGTTATGTTACGTTTCTTTTTTTTTTTCTCTTTATACTTCTTCTTTAATATTCGAATTAGGCATTTGTGAAAATATTTATATCTCGCCATTTTTGAAAAAATGAATCCGTTGAAATAATTTATGCTATAGGTGAATTCTTGTGTTGTTTTAAAATTTTGAAAAACGTTACTACTTTTTAACCTTTTGCTAATAAGTTTATTTTCTTTACATGTAAATGCTGACTCGTTCAGGATATCAATATAGAGAACATTGCACTGATCGTCATTTCTACTTTGGAGTGCAATTTCTCTCTCACGTTTTCCATCGTGTGGTCCTTTTTTGTCTTCCAATTGTGGCGTAACAATGCTAATTTGGTCTTTTTCCGTTTCACTATTCCATTCTTCACCCGTTTCTTTTAAGCGATTTGATAAATCGTCTTGCGAATGGGTAGCTTCAACTGTATGGTCGTGTATCTGTTCATTTACTTTTTGAAAAGATTCCACTTTACTCTTTTTCGTAAGTACAGGAAAATTTATGTTAGAATTTTTTCTTTTACTGTTTAATTGATGCAAATTAGGCGACAAAACAAAAGAATTTGTCTGGCAATTACTACCTATTCTATTGATTCTTCCATTTGGGATGGAGTGATGAGAAGTGCCTTTCCCTATTGTGTCTTCTATGCAATGTACAGTTTGACATAAGTTTACGTCTTCTTCCCCATTTGGCAATTCTTTCTCCGTCTCCGTAGCAGCGATTGTTACATTACCACATTCGTTCGTTTCTATATTTTCCATTTTGATAATATCACATATACTGTCACTTTTTTTTTGTAGAACTCCCCTTTTTTGGTCTATTTGATCTGTTCCATTGATACCTAAATGAGAACTTGTAGGTACCTCAACGGAGTGCACTCTCTCTCCTGTTTCATCGTTGCACAAATTAATGGCATACTTCAATTTGTTTCTAGTCCTATTCGCACCAGATAAATTGTAACAGTATTGCGTTTTTTCTTTATTTGTCCTATCGGTAGTATTATGTTTGTAGAAATGTTGCGCATATTCCAACTGGTACTTGGCATGAAGTTCACCTGATTGTTTTTCCGATACGGCATGTGAATCGTAGAAGTAATATTTAATAGTCTTGTTATTTCGGAGTGTGTACCTTTTAAAAAAGCTATTAATTTTAGTTGAGTAGTTAAAGAGTCGTTGAACAGACTTCCTATCTATTGTTCTTCCGCTATTTTCTATTGTGACAAATAAGTCTTGTATAAATCGAAAGGTGGTTACTTTTGAACAGATGAGAAAATGACTAAAAATAAATAACCTCTTAATAAACAAGTTACTCTTCAATTTAGTAGTGTCCTCCATAAAATATTTAATGAAATCGATATTATTTTTAGATGAATCTATATTTTTTATGTAAAATTCTTTTTCAAAATGTTCACTTGTATCACAAGTTCGAAGATCGTTCGTGTTTTCCCCTTCAACCTCACAGTTCGCAAGTTTGGCTGAATAATCGCTAATACATTTAGTCTGTATATACTTTAAATAATAAAAAAAGTGAAAACTGCATGTATATAGATCATACTTTTCTTCGAAACATTTGAACTTCTCCACGTAATTATCAAAAAACATTTTAAAACTGGGGAAATTGCTTACAGAATCTGAGTACTTGGGTACTACATACATAAGAACGTCCACATCTATTTTGTCAACAGTGTCAATATAATTAAGCACGTTCAGTGACTCATTCAGATTTTTAAACTGTACATGGATAAACTGTTTCGTTGATTCTGTGTTCGTCTTTTTTCCCACTTCGCTAGGGGGTGTTGTCTGACTTCCGTTTTGCAACAATTGCCAATTATTCGAATTATGTTCATTTTTTGCGTAATCATTTTCGTTTATAACAATTACATCACTCTTTTTTGGAGTATTTTGAGGGGTCTTTTTTTCCTCACTGCCGCTTACCTTTGCCAAGTTAAAGTTCTTTTCATTATCGGAGGAGTTTCCTTTGGAAGGAGGAACACGCGGATTCTTTTGAAGATACTGATATATGTAGTTATCGATAAATCGGTACATAAAGCTTTTATCTTTCCTTTCTGGAATCTTCACAACATCTTTATTTCTTACTAGTTTGTTGAGAAATGTGTTTGTTTTTTTAATCGAAAGGAGTAACATCTGTGAGATTTCCTTTGTCGTCATTCCTCTTACCCCCTTGCTTAAAATCATGTATTTTATTTCGTTATACAAAGACAAACTATTCGCGTGCACATTTCCACCTTTTGTGTTCCCCCATCCGTTTCCAATTCCTACGTTGGCACTTTCGACGCTGCTGTCTGAATCTGTGTCTGTCTGAGATGCAAAAGAGGAAGCAGAATGGGATGACTCATCCCTTTCGTTCCTCTCTCCCGCTTTGCTCTTTTGAATTTCATTGTCTGGATTGATGATGCTATCTTCAATTTTGTTATTTTCACCAAGAAATGAAAACTCAGATAAACTTGAATCTTGGTTTTCGTTTTGTGAACTTGAATAATAGTCTGTATCATTAAGTTTGTTGTCCATACTTAAATCCATATAATTTCTAAACTCGTTCATCAACAAGTTACAGTTTTTTTCATTTACATGAATATTATCATCCTCCCCCTTTGTTCGCCAGTCGGGGAATCGTGAATCGGAGGTAACAAAATCGTTATGATGCATATCACGGGGGTGTGAATCTGTCTGACTAATGTGAGAGTCATTAGAGGGTAAGCTTTGCAAATCTTTCGCCCTATATTCTTTTTCTAGTAAGTGTAATGATGGGGTGTCGGAGGTGGTTTTCCAGACAGGTGATGAGCAAAGGTTCGGGTGCTTTTTCCCCTTTAGATACATCCCCAATTGGTTCCACGCACTTTTGGTTGTGGTATTTTCCATTCCAAATTCGCTTTTAAACTGTATCTTCTTTACATAATCTTCGCACATCAAATAACATGACTTGTTAATAAATTTTATAAGATAATCATAGTTATAATAAAATAACAGTAAAAAATTAATTATATTATCATAATTTATTTTATCTTTATTTTCATAATTTAAATAACAATTTTCATAACTTGAATGGATTTTAATTTTACACATGATAATTTTTTTATTTTTAATTAGATTAGATAAAATTGCATTAAATATTTTTAATGCTTTTCTTATTTGTGTAAAATAGTAAGGGTTATAAACAATCAATAATTTAAAAAAAATAAGAGACAAAATTTTTTGCGGAATTATAATAAATTTATTTAAAAGGTACATAATAATTTTATTAATTGATAATACATTTTGAGAATAGAGTATATTTTTTATAAATATAGGTAGTAGGTTATAAATAAAATATACATTGAAATATAATATATATGATGGATTTAATTTGATTGTATTTTTATTATGATTATTATTATTATTATAATCTATGTTTTTTTCTATATTACTTATATTTATGCTTATTTTTTTTATTAAAAAATATTGAAATAATACTTTCAAATGATAGTGTATCATTTTAACGTCTACATTCAAATGTTTCGATAATGAACTCTGAATAGATCCATTATACCTTCCAGATACTATATAGAGTAAAATTAAGATTTTTTCCTTACACTCTTTTATTCTCTCATAATAAAACAGATTGTGTTTATTATATATATATATATTATTTATATAAACATTGTACAGGCTAGCAGAAGTAATTATTACATTTTGACTTTCTCCATCTATTTTGATATCTACATCGTTGTTATATTCATCTAATTGTTTGTTTTTTTTTTCTTGCTTTAAAATGCATATATCTTTGCAATAAAATACATTTTCTAGGATTTCTCTCTTCATATATATGTCCATATGCATATTTTTATTTCGTTCCAAATTTTCGAACAAATCTTGCAAAGTTATGCAATAGCTAATATCGTTGTTATTATTGTCAACTTTTCTTTTCTTATATCCATTTATCTCTTTTTTATTAAAACTGGTACAGAGTTCATCAAAAATGTATTTTATAAGCACTCTGTCCATCTTCAAAAATTGTCATAAAACGAAGAAAAAAAAAAAAAAAAAAAAAGGGAAGGGGTGTGTGGAAACCAAAACCATTGTATCGGGTTACACGTAGTTGCAAGACTGCTCTTTTTTTTTTTTTTTTTTTCTTATTGTCAATGTAGAGAAGTATCCCCCTGTAACGGAGTTACGTAAATATTTTTATCTACGTACATACATGCTGCTACGTTTTGGAAATTAGGTAAAAAAAAAAAAAAAAAAAAAAAAAAGCACGAAACGAAAATAGGAATAAACTGGGTTAATAAGAAGGAAAATTCGCTACTACCTAAGCAGTGGTTCATGTAACTTATTTTAAATGGGGTGTATAACGAATTATAATATGAAGTAAAATGGGAGAACAAGCTATGAAGAAAAGGTGAACATATTTCATAAAGGAGGTAAACAAATTTGGTAAAGATAAACAAATTTGGCAAATGTAAACAAATCTGGTAAGGAAGATAAGCACGTTTGGTGAGGAAGATAAACAAATTTGGTGAAGCAGGGAAACTAATTTGGTAAGGAAAGCAAACTAATTTGGTAAAGATGGTAAACTAATTTGGCAAAGAAGGTAAACTAATTTGGCAAAGAAGGTAAACTAATTTGGCAAAGAAGGTAAACTAATTTGGCAAAGAAGGATGCTCATTTGGCAAAATGGTACAAGGCTTATAACGCATGATGCGGTAGTCACAAAAAAAAAAAAAAAAAAAAAATGGAAAGTTTAAACCTTTTTACATAAAAAGGAAGGGGAAAAAAGGAAACAGTTTACATGGGGATGTGCAGTTTTTGCAAATTGTATGAATTATAAAGAGGAAAAACGAAATTACGTAAAAAATTGGGGAAAAAATTATATGGCGGCGCAGTTCATATATACGCTTATATGCATATAAATAATATGCACAAGCGCGAGCGAACCACTGCTCAGACGGTGAAAGCTGTTGTTTTGAGCAGCAAAAATGGGAATAAACAGGAAAAAATGAAAATAGTACAAGAGTTTAAAAAGAAAAAATTTTATACTCTCATTTTAGTGTACCTTCATGTTTACTTTATTTTAATTTGCTGTTTTTTTTTTTTTTTTTTTTTTTCTACTAATATGAACACAACAAGTGCATGTACATAATATATAGTTTAGTTTTTTAAAAAGGTGCTTTTTTAAATAGTGCTTGTGCATGTAAGTACATATGTGCATTTTCTTATGGTTTATGTGTTAATTTTTTTTTTTTTTTTTTAATACAGTACTTTTTATTTTAGCTCCTTTTTTTTTTTTTTTTTTTGCTCTTTTTCTATTAATTGTACCTATTATCATGATATCCTCTTTATGCATTTAAAATTTTTTATGGGTAACCATTTTTTCTTCCGTGTTCAGCATATATTTTAATTTCCCGTTCATGCACTTTTTTCCCTTCATGTTGGTTTAACTTCACCCCTGAGTTGTTTCCTCTAAATGTTTTATACCTTATGATTGTGTTATCCTTCCATTTTAACTTCTTCTACTTTTGTTAAAACGGCCTTGTTTCTATATATAGTTATAAAATTGGTAGGGGAATTCTACCAAGCTTACTGTAGGTACCAAAAAAAAAAAAACAAAAAAACAAATGGAATATTGCAAGGCGCTTATTTATTCATTAGTCTCATTTTTAAAGTTGGTGAAAAGCAATTAACGTAAAAGGAGAGAAAAAATAAGGAAAAAACACATTTTTATATAAAACAAAGTTTGGCAAATGAGAACTTGCAAAGTTATCACAATTTTTTGGAGCAAGCCGTTTTCATTTATAGTCAGAGGGGATATGCACTATACGTATTAGTGCCATGGATTTTAAAATAAGTGTAGAAACATTATTTTACATATTTAAGAAAGTTCTTATCATAAAAAGGGAATTAAGAAATTTAAGAAATAGCAAAAGCAGCGCACATATACACAATTTTTGTCCCCATTTTTGACGAATAATGGAATTAAAACTTTGTGCACTTTTGTTTTATTTATTTTTTGCCTACTTTGTAGAGGCTTACGTTTTCAAAAAAGACGTCGGTCCTTTAGTATGTAGGAAATGGCCCCATGGGAAAAATTGGGTTAAGCTGGGTCTTAAAATAAACGACATCATTAATTTTAAAAGTGCGTAGAAAATTCGAATAACGGCATAGGCACAACGTGCCAATGTGCATGCACCTATATATATGTGCGCATGCGTTTGCGCGCAACGCGTGTGCTCCACTTTCGCAGCGTTGTTCTGTGCAAATACATAAATACATACCTACGTACATATCTATACATTCTGATGCCTTTCAACATTCCTGCTGCACAACATAGACAAGGAAGAACTCCAAAAAGAAGTAGTAATGCACTCGAAAAGGCTGGCGCTCAATTTGAACGATGAACAGGTAAGACGTAAACCGTGAGTAGGGGAATTGCGTGTGTTCAGAAAGATTAGAAAACAGAAAACAATTTTGTTACTCCCAACATTTAGCTATTTTCATTTTATCATTGCAGGTAAAAAATATTAGAAACAATTTATATGAGTTTTTTTCCTACATGAAGTTAATGGACATAAAAATAGTAAACAACAACAACAAAAAAAAAAAAAAAAAAAAACTAATTGCAAAACGTTTGTATTGTGGACATTCATAGTAGTATGTGAATCGTTAGGGGACTAATGAGGGAATATGTCTGTGCAGTAGCTTATGACTGCGCATATGTATAATTATGAGCAGGACAAATTTTCACATTCATATTTGCATTTTTCCGTAACAATTTCAAAGGGGTTAAGGAAACAAAGCAGAGGAAGCAAACTGGTAAGTAAAGGCAAACGGGAGAAACAGGTCAAAGTAGCCAAACGGGGAAAGCGAAATGTCAAATCGCTACCACTTGATGGGACGGACAAAAAATATAAAGAGGTACTACATGGCATACATTCCATGTATATGTCAAACAGAAGAAATTACAGATATATCGTTTCATTATAATTGTAATAACCATAATATGTGCATAATTTTTACTGTTACATCTTTTTTTTTTTTTTTTTTTTTTTCAGTTTTGCACGCAAAATATGAAGAAGGAGGGAGACTATTTTGTTACGTCTTCCAACAGTTTTTCTTAGTAAACTGTACGTTACAATATGGGAAATACATTTTGGAGAAATGTATTAACAAGTGCACGGAATAATTGGAAAGGGGGAATAATTTGCAACTGGTTTATTACTCGTCCGTAAGTTGGTGATAACATCAGGAAGAATACATCCGCAAAGATTTCCCCCAAGGGGGTTATTAGTTTTGATTAATTATATTTTTTCTCCTCACCTTATTTTTGTATGTTCCTGTGTTTTTTTTTTTTCTGAAGCGCGGATATAGCAGTGTTATGAAAACTGGAATATATTCATATATATATATATATATATATATATATATTAATGGTTGTACATTTTGTTAAAAATTTGTTTATTCTTACGTTTTATGCTTATTCCCGTTTTTACCTTAACAGCTTTTTTTTTTTTTATAATTATGTTTTTCGCTTTTTTAATTCCTTTATACGCTTTAAAATTTGTCCTTGGAAAGATAGGGCTATTCTTTAAAAACCATTTTGTCAATATCTTTTTGTTAATTTAGATGATTCGATATGTTTTTAGCTGTTACTTCTTCGTCTTTTTCTTTCTCTCCTTTCCCGGCTTCTCTCTCGGTTTTTCTCTCGGCTTTTCTCTCGGTTTTTCTCTCGGCTTTTCTCTCGACTTTTCTCTCGGCTTCTCTCTCGGCTTCTCTTCCGCCTTCTTTCCATTCCCTTTTCTCTCCGTCCATTCTCATCACTGTTACTATCGCTGTCATCTTTTTTTTTCCTTTCCCTTTTTTCGTTTATATACCTATGGTAGGTTATTTTTCTTTCACGCATCTTCTCCTTCTGCCGTTTCGTTCCTGAATCCCCTCTTCGATTTCCATCCGTTTCTTCATCTCTGCCACCATCTTTCCATTTAGCTTTATTTCTTTCTCCCCTGTCTTCTGTTCTATTACGTCCCCGTTTTTCGTCGATCTCTCGTTCTTTATCTCTATGTCTTCTCTCATCCCTTTCACGCTTCTTCTTTCTCCGTTTTCTCCTTTCCTCCACGTCTTCTTCCAATTCTGATTCGGTTCCCGAGCTGATGGTACCTTCGCCCCTATGTTTTTTCAGTTTTTTTTCTTCGTGCCTTCTCCTTCGTCTTTTTTCCTTTTCTCGCTCTTTCTCCTTTTTCCTTTTCTTCTTTTTCTCCAGATGCTTTTTCCGCCTGGATTCCTCTAGTTCATCTAACGAAGTGTCACTTCGCTCGGATGTTTGTTTGTTGGCATTACTGAGGTTACGTAATTCCTTAGCTCTTTGTATGTCTAGTAGTCTCTTCTGATCATCCATCATTTTTTTTTTTTGAAGTTCTATTTTTTTAATAATGGTTAAGGGGTCTTCTCTGAGTTTATTTAAATGGTCTAAATTACTTCTGTTGTTGGTAGTTTCTTTTTTAGTTTCTTCTTCTTCTTCGATTAATTTCTGCATGTTAATTTTTTTTCCTAACAAAAACTCTTCTTGTTCTTTTACTTCCTTTTCTTCCTTCGTTTCATACATCCATAGTATGTCTTCATCTAGAATATCATCAATTTTTTTTTTTTTTTTTTCCTGTTTCTGCTTTTTTTCCGTATACAGCTGACAAATTTTTCCATATTCTTCCATATCATTGTACAGGTTCTCCATTTTTTCCGATAAGCATTCAATTTTTATATAATGAGAATTGGGAATGACCCCTTGTGTTGTTTTATGTTCTTACTATAGGTGTGCTTCTGTGCGAATATGCTTCTATCTCTCTCTCTGTCTCTGTCTCTGTCTCTCTCTCTCTCTCTCTTTCTTTTTTTTTTTTTTTTTTTTTTTTAAGTCATTATGCTGCTAGTCATTAGTTCGTTTAGGTTTGGTTGGACTGCAAACCGTTAGTGTATGTTTTTTTTTTTTACAACATTTCATTACTTTTATATCTAAAATGAGTATGGCTATTTCTTTTTTTTTGGGTGTGGGGAGAGGGGCAAGGGAGTTCTCTTAAAAAGTTGGAATCAGGGAAATGGACAAAAGCGAGATGGCAATATTCCAAGGGTGGAAATATCTCCGATGGGAAATAAGAGGCAAGGTAAATTTTGCTACTTGTGGTGTAAATGCATGTATATATATGTAAGAACTGCATTTTTACCCCACGATGATGCAGTTCCTGTGGATCAGCTGCAAAGAATGGATGAAGATGGATGAAAAGTGCCTAAACTTTTGTGAGTACAGTTCTCATCTTTCGTTTTTAACTTTTGTTACGCTGTTGGAAGGAAAATCAGCTCTTTTTTCCTTTCCTTTTTTTTACATAATAATTACAAAAACGCAAAAATGAATCACAAATTGGGAAAACTTGGCTTTTTATGCAGATGAGCTATTATTCCTCGCAAAGGAGGGCATTTACCTATTATGTTTGGCAAAAGCATATGCTATCATTGCGTTAGCTACGAATGAGAACAAATATAAGATGAATTCATAATGAAAGGAAAGCATTTTTTTTTTTTTTTTTTCTCTTCTTAGTTGCGCAATGTGCGTATGTTACAAGTGCATATTATGTGGCATTTTAAGGATATATCCTTTTTGTCATTAAATCACATCAAAAGGGTTTACAGTGTTTTATGTAACGTTCTTTTTTTTTTATTTTATACCATTTTTATGAATGAATATATCAGTTTAGTAAGGAGAAGAGAAAGGAAAAGAAATAAGTATAACGCGTAACTGCTAAAAATCTCCATTTTCGAAAAGGGAAAAATGTTTTCAGAAAATACAGACTTGTGACGTGTACGACTGACGTGACATAGTACTTTGTAACAACGGAACAATGCTTTCCCGCATTCCCAGACTTTTTGCAGTTGCATTGAATGGCTATTTTTTGGTTAAAGGGAAAGAACAGATCATTTTCTGCCAAAGTAGGGAGGAAGAAGAAAGAGTATTTTTATTTGGAGATAGGCGTTCATTAATTAAAGACATGAAACAAAATGGGGAAGCAGCTTTTTTTGCAAATAACAAAATAAAGGTAAAAAAAATAACCTTTGGTGATAGCATAGGTAGTTGCATTACTGAGGATGGCGATATTTACATTTGGGGATCATATGAAGATAAGAATAAAAAGGAAATAATTTATGTCGATCCAATGAAGGTAAGTTTCAGTGAAGGAGTTAACGATATGCAGTTTTCACAAAATGATGTGTATATAATAAGTAACAATGGAGAATTAAAAATTGTAAGAAATTATAAAGATTCTCTGAAGAAGAAGGAATTTATAATTGAACATTTTTACAAATGTAAAAGTGGTTTTTTTTTTCAAAACGAAAAAATAGTAAAGTTAAGTGTGAATAAGTTTCATCTAGCCTTTGTTACAAATAAGGGAAACGTATATTGTTCAGGAAATAATTTTTATGGTCAATGTGCAAAGGAACCATCTTTTAAAAATAATATCTATGTAAATTATAATTTTAAATTTTCAAAAAATATGAACAATGCATTTGGTATGATGAATAATGGAGAAAATGTGCAGAGACTTATTCATTATAATGGGGAGGATGCTCAGGGTGAGGATGCAGATAGAGAACATGTTACAGATGGGTATTCCATAACGGTTAGTGAGGAAGACCTTCCTATTTCCACCAGTGGTAGAAGTTCCCATGATGAAGTGATAACTCCTCAATTGAGTAGTAACAGGGTGAATATGCTGGGTAAAAGCAACTTGAAGGATGGAAGCGACCACTTTAAAGAGAGTAATTTCAGTAATAGGGAAGGGAAGCAGGAGGAAGAGAAACAGTCGAACGGATTGCGTGGAGGTGACGAAACATATATATGTGATCAGGATAATTATGTTCATATGAATAAGGTATCATTTGAGGAAAAAACCAAAATTGTAGATGTGTCTTGCGGATTAAATCATACACTGTGCGTGGATGACAAAAACAATATTTACAGTTTTGGAGATGATAGCAAAATTCAGTTGGGGTTAGGTGAGAGTAGAACTAACAAAAATTCTTTAGCAGGTACCAGATGGAAGGATCAGTTAAAACTGGGTTATTCTACAATAACAAAAAATTTAGCCAATTATTCATTTTATGACAGGCATATACAGAGTAGTCCACAAAAAATATTAAAAAAAATAAATGATAATGAAATTGTAGATGAAATTTATAAGATTAATGCTGGTTCGAATTTTACAATGATACATTCTAATGACAAATTTGGCAAGCAACTGTTTTGTTTTGGTGACAATATGTATTTTCAATGTGGAAGACATTTAGGAAAACATCAGCACACGTTATCTACTGTAAAATTACCCAACAATAAAATAAAAGATTTTTCTTGTGGAGATAAACACTGTTTATTAAATTTAAATGATAAACTTTACGGTTGGGGGTATAATAATAAATATCAAATTTCTCCATTTAAAAATAAAGGAATAATAAATTCCCCAGTATATATTTTTTCAGAAAAACACTATCCTGACAATGCTCATATAAAATATGTAAATGCCAAGTATAACAACTCGGCCGTCGTCATAACGCATAATAAGGTGTCTTATAGATGATATGCCTACTGCGTATTTCTTTATCTAAATTTTGTAGCGGTGTTAATTCGAATTTACTCTTCTCATTCATGGAGCCCCAGTTCTGTTTTCCCCGTTCAATACCATTTTTAATTTTAAGCCATACTTTATTACTTCTTTCAAATTTGACTTTGCCCAATTGTATGGTGATACTTCATAGTTCCAATTTGGCTATAATTTTATTTTGATGTGGAAGTTTGCATTTGGCAAATTTACGCGTTCATTATATACACGTGACGTTTGGCGTTTTTGCTGCATTTTTAATTGTGCATTTTTATCTTCATATACCATTCGGTTTTTTTAATACAGAAAGGAGAAAAAAAAAAAAAAAAAAAACTTCAAAATTGTTTTTAAGTTAACATTTTTAATTATAGAAAAAGGGAAATTAAGAAATAGCACTAAGTTTTTAGTGGAAAAAATATTTTCAAAAGAGTATGAACGAAAAGGCTTTTTTTTGGTTTGGCAGCATTTCACCGTAAAATAAGCGTGTACACGAGAAGTGCAGAATATCCAACGTTTCGTTAGCATGTGACCACTTCGATAAAAGTACGCATCGTGGTATAAGGAAAATCATGCAGTGAAAGTGGCTTCTAAAATTTGCATGCAATAATAAACATATACTATAATGTTTATAATATGTGTTTAAAAAAAAAGCGTATTTATAAATTAAAAAAAAATTCGGTACCGGCTGGGATCGAACCAACGACCTTGCGGTTAACAGCCGCACGCTCTAACCAACTGAGCTACGGAACCTTCATATTGCAATCCCTGCAAGTAAATTAATTTCTATTTTTACAGTAAAAAAAAAAAAAAGGTTATGCCTATTTAATATATACAAATCATTTACTCTTTTAAATTTTTTCTTAGCCAAATGTAAACAATGCACATGAAAAGTTTTGCAAAAGACGTTTTTCATTTTTAACCATATGTTCTGCTATTATTGGAGGAAAAAAAAAAAAAAAAAAAAAAAAAGTGGCTTTTCCCAATATGCGCAATGAGAAAAAATTATTTGTACATCGCAAAATGAAAGAGTAGAATAATTTATCATGGATTTACAAAAAATAATTTTAATTTTTTGTACCAAATCGAAAAATTAAAATTTTATTCTCCTAAGTTGTGCATTTTTAATTTCTGGCTCTTTTACAAAACGGTTTTAAACAAAACAAATAATGACATAATTACCTCATTTTTAAAAATAATTGAAGCTGAAATGTGTATTATATAATGCTTTTTTACTCCGCTTACATTTTCACATTTTTAAAATTACACATTTTCCACCGCTATAATTTTACACTTTTAGTAAGCATATGCTAAGGGGTGACGAGTTTTACGGTTTTTAAAAAAGTTTAATACCAATTCACAAAATTTGTATTAACTCGCCTTTGCATATTTTGACATTAGTAGGAAAGCAAAAGAGTAAAAAATAAAACAAAATAAAATAAAAGGCACAATAAACAAACGCGGTATATATTTTACATAAAGGAAACAAAAAAATGGTCCGAAAAAAATTTATTATTACTATTCTTGTTTTGTCACTCTTTCAGTCAATATTTTAGTCCATTTTTCCTTACTTTTTTCAATAATTTCATTTGATGAATTCATTTTGTCTTCAATAAACTTTGTGAAGGATGCATTGTTATGTGGCTTTACCCTTAAAAAATTAAGCAATTCAATTTGATCAAAATGGTCAGTCATCATTATTTCGCGAAGAAGTTCATTATTACATTTCCACCAACAGTTATATCGATGTTCATCTTATATTCCATATTTTTCTGCTAGTTCCATAAAGTGTTTCCATAACCCTTCTATCATATCATTGTAATTTTTTCTTTGTAAACGGGAAACGTAGAAAAATACTGTATATATATTTTCTGCAGTTAGGGATTTCGAATTATTTTTCAGTATATCTTTTATTTCGCTTTCTGTAAATTGCAAATTCAGTTTTGAAGCATCTATTTGAAATGGTAACTTTTTGAGCTCGTCTTGAATATTTAAACTGGAATCTTCACACTTATGCGGACCGTTTATTGCAGCAGCACTTGGTCCGTTAGAAATTGTGTCAGCTAAATGTCTTGAAATACCACGACAGTTTAGCGCAAAACTAGGGGGTGCATTGTGTTCTGATATGAAGGTGTTCTACAATGTTAAAAAGGAATAGTTGCGCAGTTTTATATGAATAATGTGGTATAAAAAATTAAAAACAAAATTTAATATATTTGGAAAAGCGTTTTTTTTTTTTTTTTTTTTTTTTTTTTTCTATATCATGTTTCTATTTTTATATTTAAATATTTTCTTACCGACGTAAATTTGCAAAAGAGAAAAAGAAGAAAAAAGGCAAAAGAACTTAGCAAAGTGATTTTTCTAAAATTCGTCCTTTTGCAGTTTTTTTTTCCCTTTCCTTTGGAAGTATATACAGAAGAAGAAGAGCGTATTTTTGAATGCATCTTTTAGCTTTACAAAATTGGTGGTAATATTGCGAACTGATCTGTTGTTAGGTGGAAATAGTATAACAGTTTTTTTTTTAGTTTTAAAAAATAAAAAAAATCATAAATATATATTGTTCTGTAGTTAAAAACTGAAAGGATTTATTCTATTAAAGATGAGAAAATATTGTTCTAATAAAATAAAAGAATATGTTTTTAACTAAGAAAAAAAAGGTGCTCAAACTCGAAAGCAGTAAAAATGTTGTTCTTACAGGAGAGAAACAAAAACATTATTTTTCCAATAAAAAATAATATCACGCATACAAACAACAGAACAAAAGAAATGGTTTTAACTAATTTTGTTCAATTTTGCTAAAGAAATCTTATCATGCATCAATTTTTCGACGTATAAATGTAGGATGGGGGTGGGGTGGGGGAATTCCATGGTTACATGGATTTTATTAAATGTAAGGTAACGGAGGGGTAGATAAAGTAAAAATAGAAACAATGTAAAAATTGAAACAACAAAAAAAAAAACAGTAAAAATAAAAACAATGAAAAAATAGGAGGAGTAAAAATAGAAAGAGTAAAAATAGGAGGAGTAAAAATAGAAAGAGTAAAAATAGGAAGAGTAAAAATAGGAAGAGTAAAAATAGAAAGAGTAAAAATAGGAAGAGTAAAAATAGGAAGAGTAAAAATAGGAAGAGTAAAAATAGGAAGAGTAAAAATATAAACAATAAAAATAGAAAGAGTAAAAATAGAAAGAGTAAAAATAGAAACAGCGCATAATTAGAAAATAGTAAAACATGAGCAGAATAAAATGGTAAACGAAAAGTATATTAACATCTCACCAAAAAGGAAAGGAGTAGTGGGGTTAACAAAAGTTATAGTTCCCTTTAAGCAAACCTCCGATTTAAAAAGTATACCGCTAAAGGATTAACAAAAGTGTGAATATACAAATTGATATTCATAGAGCAATATACGTTTTAACAAAAAAAAAAAGGAGAAAAAAAGATTTGGAATATTTTTAAAGAGGATAATTTTTTCCCTTTGATCTGTTGTAATAGTTGTTGTAGTTAAATAAGGGTTATGGTTCATGCTCAGAGGTTACCTGGTTAAGGGTTATATTCCTAAATATAAATATACAAGGTCGTTCAGCTAATTCTTGGATGGTTAGGTCATTATTTTTTCATTTTTTATGTTACTTAAGAAATGCAATGCTACAACGTTTAGAAAATTTTACTTTATTCACTAGAACTCGTGTCATCATATATATACAGTTACCTTAACTTAATGCGCTTGCAAAGAGGAACGCGTTTTACGTTGAAAATTTCTCCCTTAAAATCGTGAGCAACGGAATGATTTTCGTTAAGTTTTATTACCTTGTTATTTTCCTTTACTCATAAAGATTGTTTTATTTTTTTTTAATAGATTATCTATGCCATTTTTTAGGCATACGCATTTTTATAACTTCTCATTTTTTACCTTGCCTTTATTTCTAAAAAACACCCGATGTATATATTTCTACAAATTAACTATTTCTCCGTGTTTCCACAAAAATCGGAACAATTAAGCTATAACTTGTTGCATCTATAGCACGATAGTGCTTATTTGAAAGAGTTCAGTAATATTTTCAACGGATGCTATATTGTTAAAGTTTCTTACCAAACTTAATATTTACATGTCCATTAAAGAGAAGTGCATAAGTGTAATTCATTTTCAGTGTGTTATTTGAAAAGTGCTGCGTTGCTTTCTGCATTTTGTAGTGTTACTATTTTAAATAAAATGAGGACTATGTTCTAACGGGGGTTTCCTCGAAAATTTACGTTTCTATATAAACTGTCAACTTAGTACTTCATCTTTCCCGTGTTAACTTATTGGACGTATTTAAGACATCGAGTTGTTATATTAAAAGGGGGAAAATGAGAGAAAGATAAATGTATGTGCACATGTACACACGAAAATGATTGAACAAAATGGATTGAATGTGGCATTGCAATTTTGTTAAAATAGGGGAAAATATATCATTTAAGGTGGAATAAAATACATAATTATTGACATTTTTTTTTATAGTGTTAGGCGGAAAGCAAGGATAATGTGATTAAGAAAAAGAGAGAAAAGATTAAAATTATATAGATAATAGCATTAGTAGAAAAATAATTTTCTAATGAAAAAAAAATATTAAGAGGACTTACAGCATAAAGAATTATGATGCCCTTTTATAATAATAGATCTATCTTTTA
Source organism: Plasmodium ovale wallikeri (assembly GCA_900088485.1). NCBI lineage: Eukaryota > Apicomplexa > Aconoidasida > Haemosporida > Plasmodiidae > Plasmodium > Plasmodium ovale. Next base: position 167,189 of record FLRD01000010.1, on the reverse strand, counting down.
TGATTCCATTTTTTTTTTTAAATAGAAATAATAAATTCCACATAATACCGCAGACGATATTAAATGAAATATCCCCTTAACTCTATTGGTAAATCTATGTAAAATGTAAGCTATTTTTTTAATGTTCTTTTCAATTTTATTTTGAGGCATTAGCCTCATGGCCACATATTAATCAAAACTGTACGCATACAAACTAGCGTACCTTCAATTTTGAGGAATCCCTTTTTCCCTACTCCTTGCCTTTTCCATATCCCTTTTTGGATTTTTCCTCCGATTCTTCTTATCCTGATTCTTCCTCTCCCGATCCTTTCTCTCCTGATCCTTTCTCTCCCGATTCTTTCTCTCCCGATTCTTTCTTTCCCGATTCTTCTTCTTCCGATCCTTCTTCTTCCGATCCTGACTCTGATTCCTCCGATTCTGACTCTGATTCCTCCGATTCTGACTCTGATTCCTCTGATTCTGACTCTGATTCCTCCGATTCTGACTCTGATTCTTCCGATTCTGACTCTTCTTTTTCCGATTCTGACTCTTCTTTTTTCGATTCTGACTCTTCTTTTTTCGATTCTGACTCTTCTTTTTTCGATTCTGACTCTTCTTTTTTCGATTCTGACTCTTCTTTTTCCAATTCTGACTCTTCTTTTTCCGATTCTAACTCTTCTTTTTCCGATTCTGACTCTTTTTCCGATTCTGAATCATCTTTTTCCGATTCTGAATCATCTTTTTCCGATTCTGAATCATCTTTTTCCGATTCTGAATCATCTTTTTCCGATTCTGACTCTTCTTTTTCCGATTCTGAGTCATCTTTTTCCGATTCTGAATCTTTTTCCGATTCTGAATCATCTTTTTCCGATTCGGAATCATCTTTTTCCGATTCTGAATCTTTTTCCGATTCTGAATCATCTTTTTCCGATTCTGAATCTTCTTTTTCCGACTCGTCCACATCTGACCCTTCTGATTTTTTCTTACCCGATTCTTCTTTCCCCGATATGGGGTTTTCCTTTTTTTCCTCCGTTTGCGCCACTTCAGCAGGTTTTTCTTCCTTCGATTTTTCTTCCTGTACTTTTTCTTCTTGCACCTTTTCTGTCTTCGCTTTTTCTTCCTGTACTTCTTCCTGCGTTTTTTCTTCTTGCGACTTTTCTTGCTGCTCTTTTTCTTCCTGTACTTTTTCTTCTTGCACCTTTTCTGTCTTCGCTTTTTCTTCCTGTACTTCTTCCTGCGTTTTTTCTTCTTGCGACTTTTCTTGCTGCTCTTTTTCAACCTGCTCTGCTGTTGGCTGCTGGGCACACAGTTGTTCTCCTGCTAGACCTTTCCCTCCTGAAGCGTAACATATTATTTTGTCGACCAAGAATTTACTCCATTTTTTTCTAATACATTTAACAGATTCACTCCATGTTTTAATTTTTTCGTTTATAAGATTAACATAACTTGTGGAATCACGTGATACAAATTTTTTTACATAACAATGAAAATTTAAATGATCTAAATAATCCATATACATCAAATCGGCTACTAGTCCATTAGTACACTCCATCCAAATTGTCATTATATCTTCTACAGATATATTGTTCTTTCGTGCTAATTTCAAAAATTGTGTCCATAAATCATTCATCATTTTGTAAAAATATTCTATTTGATGACGACGAACATGAAAAAAACCAGAATACAATTTTTTCTTACTTATAAAGAGATCAAAAGAATTAATTTTTTCATCTACTTCTTTCTCTGATAAATCTGTGAAAATATCAGATTCACAACATCCAAATGGTAATTTTTTTATTTCGAAAGGAAACTTAATTTTATTTTTACTTCCTTCTTCATTCATTCCATTTATAGTCAAATTTGTTAATGGGGATACTGTTTCAGCTAGATTCCGTGGATAATTATAACGCAAGTGTAGTTCCGAGACTGTACTGTCTTTAGTTATAAAAATGGTGTACTAAGAAAAATATTAAAAAGATAAATGCTAAATATGGGAAGAAAAAAAGAAAAAAAAAATTGCCTTTTTTTCTCATATAAATATAAAATAAATTACACTTTTGAAATGATTAATGGTATAGGGATTTTCAAATTGTAAAATTTTGTTACTAGTAGGAGGATGTTCACTAGAACAAGGAGAAGAGGAATGCGCAGTTTGCACATTGTGGACTTTTTCCCACTCCAACCTTTTGACATTTTTCTTTGATTAGCAAAAGAATTTTTAACTGGAAACATTTTAAAATTCATCTTTTCTTCACCTAAGAGAAATCATCATAAGTTCGTAAATACATGTGTGACTAATGGTGGGCACATTTGGCACATATTTTTACGTAAAAATGTACTCCATTTTAATATCAAAAAGGAGGTTACTGTTTTGCAGCATCCTCTGTGCTAAAACAAATACTTCCTCAAACATGCACATATGTGTACCTGGAAGTATATGGGTTGGGAGATCTCACTTTATATGCCACAAAATTGTGGATGTATATGTAGAAGGAGCAAGCACATTTAGAATTATACAAAGAGAAAACATTAAAATGGGAAAAATATAGAAGCGTTGAAATGTCAAAAAATCAGCATGTGAGCAGTGTAGAATTAACGCCTCACGATCAAGTGACGTGAGAAAATTAAACGCATTTAAATCATCTTTATAAATTATGCATAAATTATAACAGTAAAAGTTGTGGGTTCAAATTAAAAAACAAAAAAAAAAATGAATTTTAGCTCAGTAGCACTGTATACATATGTACATATATCCCAAAATACCTTTGTACGTCTGCAATGAAAAAATGCCTAAAAAAAAAAAAAAAACATGTTAACAAAGAGCTAATTCTGCTTTTTATTCTTGTTACAGTTAAACTTAAAATTTTTCCCTTTTAGTATTGGTAAAGGGGAAACTTTCCACAATGGGGTGTTATTATCATTTTTTAATTAATGCACATGACATTGCTAAACTGTTTTAATAAATTCGTGTTCTCGCTTTTTAATATATAATAAAGCACTTTAAAATGGAGGGGTGGTTATCTATTCTTTTAGAAAATAAGTTATAGGTGAAGAACGCACTTTTCGAAAGTCACGTTTATAAAAAATCAATGTGATGGGTAGATTAGTAGGTTAATAAATTATATAAGTGTCGTTTTTTTTTTTTTTTTTTTTTTTTTTTTTATTAGAAGGTTACGATAAAAAGCTCATGTTATACGGTTTCTTTAGAATTGTTCTAATTGAACATACACATTTGGGAATTTTTTTTTTTTTTTCCTATCTATATAAAAAAAAAAAAAAAAATTATAAAAAAAGGCCATTAAGTTTAAAAAAGGAAATAATATTAACAATGCTTGCAAAATTTTAAACGAGCAATATTAGCATAGTTGCGAGAACAAAATGGGGAACAATGCAAATTTGACTTTGTTCTACATACCCATAATAATTCAGCGTGATAGATTTTGCTGTTTGAGTTATATAATATAGGAAACTTGAAAACGCTTTTATTTTATAAATATGCATTTTGTTCACGTGCGTTCTTGTGCGCATTTTATCTTGGCTGCCATAGCTGCTAATTTCTTTTCGTTTAATTTTTTTTTTAACCCCTTGTGTATTTACAAGAATAATTAAAATATATAAAGTCTCCTATTTCGTCGCAGGTAATTCTATTAAATCTCCATTTCCGATGTTGCAATTAGAATAATTATAAAATGTAAAAGGTGAAAAGCATCAATCATATTACCTCGTGTTTGGGTTATTACAACAGTTTAAACCCGACAGTTAAGGAGCAAAATAAGAGGATTTAACGAGTTAGTTAACTACATTTCTCTGCTCGCACATAAATTGTGTAATGGTAAATTTGGGAAGTATTCCAAATACTAAGATTGTTAAATTTGAAATTAGATTTTAGGGCGAAACAAAAAAGGGTATATGTATTTCTATAGGAATTTTTTAGTGAAAATAAAATAGTATTTATACGGAATATTTATTCTGGCGTAGATTTATATTTGGACTTACACCATGTTAAAAGTTACAAATTGAGAGAAAGAAAAACAATCTCCTTATACATGAAGTATAGGATAACAGATTCTTTTTCTAACTTTTGTTATTTTTAATTTAGTGGATAAAAAAAAAAAAATGCTAAATTAAAAATAATTCCTGCTGACCCAAGAGTTAAAATTTCTTCCCTTTAAGTTAAAAAAATTACTAACCAATGTTAGCCGTGTGTAGATGGAACATATACATATGCGAGAAAAATATAATTGACTGCATGCAGAGAATGGTATAATTTTGGGAGGAAAAAATATCCACATTTTCATTTTACCCCATTTTGTTTTATATATATTTGGAGATAACTCAATTGTTCCATAATATAAAGTATATTTTTTAAAAGTTGTTATGATTTACATTGGGTGGGAGGAAAATAGAAGAATTTTTATATGTGACACATGAGCACTGATATATAACGTAAACTTTTTAGTATTGCATTCGTTGAATAGAATAAAAAAAAAAAAAAAAAAAATAAACACATTCGTTGAATTTATCTGATTTTTGTTCTATTCTTTTTTCTATTACGTTTAAGTAAATTTTTTAAACGCTTCATTGCCGCCACATGTTAAGCAAGGAGAATAATGGCAAAAGAGTACTGATGAATTATCCTTTCATTGCATACGCAGTTTGGTAAGCTTGTGCTTTTAATATTTCGAAATGGAGTCAATATTTTACACGCTGATAAATCTACTTAGAATTGTGTAAAAGAATAAAAAATGTACTAAAAATGCTTTTTTAAGGAAAAAAAAAAAAAAAAAAGTGCATTTCGGATGACACTTAAGATAAAGGATATTTATTAAATAAACTCTTTAAATAAAGAAGTAACACAAAAAAAAAAAAAAAAAAAAAAAAATTAAAAAATAAAAAGAAGAAATATGCACTAATTTGGTTTTTCATAAGCACAAATTAGACATTTAGGTTTAGTATGAAATATGTCGTAAGCATTTTTTTATGAGGTTTAGTAAACTTAAAACAGAATGTAAGTATAAGTATATAATTACATATGCGCATTCTGAATGATAAAAAGGTAAGTTCATATGCACAAATTAAATAGTATAACCGAGGATTCGTAAATTCGTTTTGGCGGATACAGAAGCATTTCACAAACACGCTTAAGTAGATATAAATATATATATATGTGTGTATCCATATTGGCATGGTTCAGCTAGAACAAATGCACAAATTTGTTGTTATAATCGTGCAAACTTCTAAGGATTAATGTGAACATAGAAAAGCAAGGTTTACCTTTAAAATGAAAGGCAAATACGCATAGGGGAAGAATTTAGAACTGCATAATGAAGCAGTGAAAAATAGGTAATGCCTATATAAAAATTAAGTGTACACGTTTTTATTTTTGTGCAGAAAAATTTTTATGAGCGTACTTGTTTATGATATAAAAAATAAGGATTCCTAAGTCTCCTCTTCGGTGTGTGTTCTACGATAAAGTGTGTGAGCATTACGGTCAACATAAACATTGCTAACATTTCTAGCCTTATGATTTTTTTTCTTTTTCTTTTTTTTTAAGAAATTTTTTTTTGTTACTACTTTTTATTTTTTTTCTCAGCATTATACTGGAAAAATTGTCATGCTTTTTTCTAAACATAAGACATTAATAAAGCATATTTTGTAAGAATTGCATCTAAAACCCAATATTGATGAGTTGCAACTGATGCAATGGCACAACCTAAATATATAGTAGGTATGACTACTAACAAAACTTTTTTCAATATTTCTATTTTTTTTAAAAATGCTTCATCCGCATCTTTATTATTCTTAATGTTCTTTAAAGCATGATTTTCCATATATTTTTTTCAATATATGAATCTATTCTTTTAAATATACAACATTTATTTTTTTTGCCTGATGTAGAGTTCTCCTCATTAGTTGATTTATCTGTTTCTATTTGTTCACTTACTGATATATCTTCTTTTACACTCGCAGGATCCCATATTTCTGGATTTTGTAATTGGTTATTTTGTATACAATAATAAGCTTTATTTTCTAATTTTATATATAATGTGTCTCCTTCCATTTTATTCTTTGCTAGCAATCGACTAGTTCTTCCATATAATATACCATATCTGTTTATTTCCCTATTCAGGGATTTACCAGATGTACGTTGAAAGGGAAGTATGAATATTTTATTACACAGTGTATATTTATTTTTCACTAAGGAGATTTTAATAATAAAAAAAAGAAAGCATAAACGAAGAAAAAATCGAAAGTGCTATTATAACTCTTTATGGTAAAAGCATATCCAAATAAGGGGTAGAAACGTGAAAGGTTTAATAAAATTAAGGAACACATTCTTTCCTTTCATGGGATTCTTCTCCATTGTTATCATATCTCGAGCAAAAAGAATGTTATATATGCGCTGAAGTTATCGTTGTAAAAAGTTGTTGCACGTGTTATTATGAGATTTTTTTTTCTTTTTTTTTTTTTTAAACCTTAAAGATACATTTATATCGATAAGGCACATAAAAAATGTTAATGAATAGAAAAGTATATATAACTTAAAAAACAGCGTAGTTATTGTTTCCTATATAATTAATTCCACAATCCAAACTGAAATTAAAATTGCTCCCTTATAATGGGAGAATGGATATTCAAAGCTTGTAAATTTATTATATAATAACAAAATGATATGTACATTTTTGCGTCGTTTTCCAAAGAATGCAGTCTTTGTGGTAGGGGAAAATTTCAATTTATGTATATATATATATATATATATATATATATATATATATATACATATTTATGGACAGAATAAAATGAGGGTTAAGCCATAACACAACGGATTGGCAGAATAATTGTGTACTTTGTGATGCTTCGTAGAGAAAGATAAAATTTTTCAAGTATGATAAGTTGGTAAAATTCTTTGTAACAATAAAAATGTCGCAAATTAATGAAAAATAATGATACTCAAAAAAAGTGAAATTTTAGTCGTTTTTACTTTATTTTAAGAATTACCAAATGTATTATAGCTAGTAAAAAATATATGAATTTTGAAATGTAAAATCCGTTAAACAGAATAAAATTTGTATACTTGGACGTGGTAAGATATTATATATTTAAAAGAACGAAACTTCAACTAGCGTTTTATATTTTTAACAAAATGTTAAAATATAAAGTGTGTATTTTGGGGTATATAATATCAGTACTGTAAAGTTTAAAAATTCTCAAGATCATTATTCTTTTATTCAATTTAAAAGCAAAAAAAAAAAAGGAAATTTTCTACCAAAAATGTGAAACTGACATGGGTGTAAAACATCGAATGAAATAATTTAAAAATAATATACCTGCTATTTTTTAAGATAACATAGAAAAAATACAGTATTTAAGAAATTCATTGTTTCATTTTAACATGTGGAAAGAATTAAGAAGAAGACGCAAATTGTCATTTATCCCTTTAAATAGATATAACAACATGAAAAAGCTTAATAGGGACACCCTAAAATACTGGGATGAATTTTGTATGTGTAAAAAAATCTGATAGGTACCAAAAATATTACAGATGGAACGTTTTTATTCCTTGTGGACAATAGAAAATGGGGACAAATAATTATAATGATATTGTATGGATAAAAATATTTTTTCATAAAATTATCCAAACTGTGCATAATTGTTTATTTTCAAATTACTATTCTTCTAAGAAATAAAACGAATATATTGAATGCAAAATGCACAGTTTAAATTAAAAAGAGATATAAGTAACGAAATTATATTTATTTTATTGCTACATTTGTTTATATTGTACATACAATTTTGTATATATTTATATGTAAATATCTGGATATACTTCTAGAGTCATATGACCTTTTCGGTGGAAGTTTAATCGCTACTTTTTATCTGTTCATATTTTTTTATGGCCATACGTTTTAAAATGTGTGATGGATGTATAAAAATAAAAATATCAATATCCCATTTTAAGAGGAAATAATTACCCATGTGTGACATACATTTTGAATTACATTTTATGAGAATAAGTCCGTTGTTACATTTTCATGTTCACCTATGCTTCTTAAATGTAGGAGAATTCATTTGTTGTAAACTTTTTTTCTATTATTATTTAACATAAAAATATATTTTGCGCTTATTTAGTGTTCGTTTGCATGAGGCAAAAATATCGATTTTAGCAATTTCATCTAATTGAGACTAACATATTTTTCTTAATACGTAAGCATGAAATATACTAGCTATATATCCTTTTTTTGTGCATGTATTTTTCCGTACACCATGTTAACATATTTTCATTTATAGGTACATTGTACGTTATATTCAGCTAATATATCTTCTCCATAAGTGTTACACAGAAAGTACTATCCGTGAATGGTCCAATTTGCATCCTTATACAGGGCAAAACATTTCTTCTTCAGCATCTTGCACATAATCCGATGAGTGTGCATTATAATTATAAAGGCAAAATTTGCTTATCACAATGAATGATTAAACACAATTTTTGTAATATTTTTGTTAAGAAAAAATTGCATTTCCCCCCTTTTCTAATTTTAATACGTACCCTAACGTATGTATTAAAATTTTTACATTTTGAAAAATCACCAAAATGGATGACTTAATCTAGTTTCATCCACTTTATCTTTTCGATGTTCAAATTAACATAATATTTTATTACTGACTGGTGTATATTTTTTTCATTTATCGATTTGTGGAGTGAAAATATTGACAATGTACTTACGCTATGCAAAATTACATGCATGTATCTAATACATGTTCATAATAAAGAGAAGGGAAAATGCTTCTTCCTGTAGTACACGTACATATATATATGAAATAGTCTTATACTAATCAGAAAATGTAAGGAGTAAATATGTGTAAAATTGCTGCATCCTTAAGGAATATATAAAAAATGAAGAATAGTGCGAAAATAGTAACAAGAAAAAAATTGTTTATTTCTTACCCATCAACAATTAAATAGCCCCAATATCGTTCTTCATGCTGTGTTTATACGCATATTATAATAAGTGGCATAATAATTTGTATTATAAATCTTTTTTAATGTAATTAGAATAAGACATAGGTAGAATTATTTCTTTAAAATTATTGAGGAGCTGTCTTGATAAAAAGTTAATATCACGGTGTCGATTAAAATTACTTGAATTGTCTATTCATTATTTTTATTATGCGTTATCATCATTAGTTCTAAATGGAGCCTATTAGTAATTAATTTCAAATGTTAAATAAATCTAAATATGAATTATTAAAACTAAGATTGCTCTCATACAACTGTTTATATACCTTTGAACAATAGAAAAGATGTTAATTTATATGACGTGTTATAGATATAAACAAATAAAAACTTAAATTTATTACGTTATAGTTAAAAGGTGTTATAAATTCGTTTATGGTATTTTACGGAAAAAATTACAAAAAACAGTTATTCATATTTATGTTATGCCCATTCTTATTATAGTGCAAAATTGTTTTTCTTCCCTTTTGTAAAGCTTTTAATAGAAAGAGAACAGTTTTCGCAGCTTGCTATTATTCATGTGTTCATTTTATTTTTTAATGAATTACAACCATAATTTGTGAAATGATAAAAAAATTGCTCTCAAAAGCATTATGTGGAAAATAAAATTATTTTCTTTTATTTATTTATACACATTTAGAAACATGTGAGCGGTTTCCCTATCCATGTCACAGCTGAAAAAAATGATAAGATATGAATAGCATGTACACTCCAAAAAAAAAAAAAATACATAACATGCCTTTTCTGTGACTTTTACACATCTTATTTTATTAATATAGATATTTTAATTTTTGAATAAATAATAATTATAAATAAAATGATAATCTTTATAGCATTAATGTTTCATTAGTGAGGACGCTCCTACATTTCAGATTTCCTCATCGATATAGTGGTACATTCATAACAATTTGAGAAAAGAACATATTTATAATTTAGTCTCTTCTTTCCATTGTTATGGTTATTGATTTTGTTTATTTGTAAGTATAATATATCATTATTTAGGAGGGAGGAGAAAGGATAGCTACTTAAAATAGTTAGTGCGCATATTATTGCACACAAGTCCTGTATTCTTTAAATACTCGTAAAAATGCAAATTTGTAAATATGATTAATATATTTATTTAGAAATATCATATTTTATTCTTCAAATATTTGATTTAATATTGAATAAACTCTGCAATAAACACTCGTGCAAATAAGAAAGAAATGAACAGTATAATGAATTCACTATTTATAGAGGTCTTCTGAACAGTTGAACTCACGATTAACTATAAATAATACTTAATTAAAAAGCATTACATCTATTTATATTAACAAATATAATATTCATGGGACATAAAAATGCATAAAAAGGTATTGAAAATAGTTCTATACATAATATAGTGTACTCCTTATAGCACGCGTTATTAGATACATTCGCCAAATGCGTTTACTCTTAAAAAAATGGAAAAACATTAAGTCTATAAAATGTACAAAAATATAAATAAAGTTTCAAATTAAAACTACTAATAATTTTTTTAAATATATCTTACAATTATTAAAGTACTAACATAAAACAGATGGGATTAAACCGTTTGCGATAGAAACAAATACAAACTCATAAATTCAATGAAATTAGAAAAACTGTAATTGCATGTGTTAACTTTCTTACTTATACAAATATTTTGAATAAAAATATGAATAAGTATATAAGTATTATTTACATATAAAGTATATAAAAATTCTCTTAAATTGCGCTGCATAAATTTAGAAATTTATAAAAATTGGAGAAATATATATATATATATAAAGTCATAATGGTAAATTAATTTAAAAAAATACTAAAATACGTATGTAAAAAAAGAAAATTACTCAAATGCATACAAAAATTAAGCGAATATATATTGAGGGTTATGAAAAAATTTAAGCATATTCCTGTTATTTTGTAAAACTCATACATTGAATTGACGATTTCTTAAATGGGAATATTATTAAAAGACCTACAAAAATTTATGTTTTACGCGTACTTTTCTTTTAAAGTACTGCAATGAGGTAAAGAAGATTTTTTTCTCAAATAAGACTATTTTATATATTTAAGATTTTTTATTAAAATGTATACTAACATAAAAAGGGATATGCAACAAAATATAATAATAGAAACGGATCCTGTTAATTTACTCAATGTAAGAAAAAGATATCCGAGTAAAGGAATTATAATAGTTGGAGAATACATTAAACAGATTTTTCTAATTACCATATTTCTGAAAGTTTTTTTATCCATATTCTTATTTTCCTTACATTTATCTATATAAAGTAGTGCATTGAATATTTTCATTTGCAAGTAGGAGTGCATTTTTGGACAGCGTTAAAAATGGAACATTTATGTTTCTTATTTAATTTACGATTTTTCACATCACGTTTTGCATTTTCATTTAATATTTCTTTTTTAGGTTTAGTTGTTTCTTTATTTTTAGTTCTGTATTTTGGCATATTACGATTTATATAATCATCTTTATTCTCTAATTTACGATTCCCTTTACTCGGTGATATGGTATAATCTGTACTGTATGATATATTTGAATTTATAATGTTAGTTCGTGATTCCTTTCCATGGTTGTGCTTTGCCAGTATTCGACTTGTTGTTAAACGTAATATTCTATTTAAATTATTGTTTTTATTCAATGATTTACTAAAGAAGAACTATAAAAACGACATAACATTTTTTATTAACAAAGATAATTATTTCTGTATTAAGAATATATTATTTCATAAAATATGACATATATCAGGAAAGCATGTAATGGTAATCAATTATATAATGTTATACCACATTAGTGTAATAGCATAATATCCAAACTGTAAGGTGAAATGTAAAAATTTTAGTTAAGAAAAATTTATTATTTCCTTTCATGGGTTATCTATTAAACTATGTTCTGTACTCAAGAGATACTGCCTATCTATATATATGTGCTGTGAAGTATAAAACAATTTTTCTTATATTACAATAGTTTTTAATTTTTAATACTTTTTTTTTTAAATCAATATTGACTTATAATTATATGAATAAACATTCATACAATGCGTATATTATACAGAAAAGGAAAAGCATGCATAAATACACTTTAGGAAAAAATAAACAAATAAAATTATTTATAAAAATCAAATATAAATTAGAATTTTATAATTACAATATAATTATGGGTTTACAAATTATATATATTTATTATTAATCTAACTGAAAATATATTTTATTTATAACTTTCAGAAAAAAAGAAAATATCATTTTATCGCTTTTACAAATATTGTTCTTTTTAAATATATAATACGCTTAATATTGCATTATGCATGTTAATATATAATAAAAAATTGTTTATTAATTCTCAGAATTCTTCTTTTTCATAATTATACATTTAGATACATACGCTTTTTAAACATTCGTTGTAGTAGTTGAAAAAATAGTAACTTATTTTAAAAACAGTTATAAATAATGAAAAAAAAAAAGAAAAATATTATTTACTATTATAAGAATTGTGCATATTATGTATTCATTTACTGAACATAAATATTGGAGAATATATAATATACTCATAAAATTAAATTTAAAAATCTTAATGTAATAGATAAAGCTGTATATATTTTAGAAGACGTAATAACGAGTAGCATTTTTTTTTTGTACACTTTGACAATTTTCATATATTTCTTAATATTTACATTACCATTAAATAAAAGGCTTAAAAAATTTGTGTTTTCACGATTTTTGTTGTGAACCGTTTATTACGAATATGAAAATGAACTTATACAAAAAAATAAAATGTCTAATATTTTCTTATCATAACAGATATATAATAAATATAATTTTAAATAATATAATATCATTTTACTATAATTTGTCTTCATTACGAAAACATGAATAGTGAAATCGAAATATAGCATACGTTTTATGTATTAGCTGAAATACAAAGAGTTTACATGAATATAATCGTATATTAATTACGAACAGATACTATAAAAGAAAGAAAAAAATATTGTACGAAAATTCATAAAAAATTTCCATTCAATAGAATAATAAAAAAATGCACTTTGAATAAGTAGATAAGATACAATTACTTTAACTTTGAAAAAAATCACTAAAAAGGGAAAAAACAATTACCATTTATTGTTATTTCATTGACATCATTGTAAAATTTAAAATAACATATTTATGCATAGTTGTAATAATAAAGCACAAGTTTCGAAATATTATAAGAAATAAACTCTAAAGTGTATAGCTGTTAAGGGAATAAGCAAAATGTATCACCTGAGTTATTTCATTATTTAAAATAAACTAGTATGTATAAATAAATTATGTACTACGAAAAGAAATAGAAAGTATTTATAAGTTATTTTTAATATAACTGTTTTATTTATTCACTAAAAATTAGTATTTATATATTATATTTTGATAGTAAACTAATAGATATTTATTTTTAATCAATGAAAAGAACATAAAGTTTATGTATTACTTATTTAATTATTAGTTTTATTCTCTTAATTAAAATTATAAAAGTATTACTTTATATAATATTTTTATTATTGAAAAATATGTTTATTTTAAGAAAATGCAATTTATATTATCTCTTTACACACTAAAAATTATTTTTAGTTAGTATTTTATTATAAAAAAAAAAGAATAAATTATTTATTCGTTTAAAGCGTTTTAGTATAAAAGTTAATAAATAATAGATATTTCCTATAATTTATTTTTACATCCTTTTATATTTAATGACAATATAATTTGTACATAACTTTTAATTATAAATTATTTTAGTGTGATATTATTGAAATTATAAAGAATGAATGTAATTCTTTTTAATTAAATTAATTTTTTTTTCATATTTTTTTTTATGATAAAAAATTTTATTAAGTGTATATTTATTTTTTCTCATGGAACAAATAAAAAAAGAAATACTTAATTTATGAACTCCTTACAATTTAAACTAGAAATTGTGAAAAAATATTTCAAATTATTAACAAATTTAACATTTGAGCATTAAAATTCAAAAACATCGTGCACAGATGATATTCCATCTTAAAAATGTTAAAATATTCATATTTTAAATAAATAATTTGTTTTTTATTATTATTTTTAATTCATGTAAAGTTCAACATCATTATGTGATTTTTTATTACTTTATAATTTTTGCAATAAAAGATATAATTCAAAAAAATTTTGTATTATTTATTTTTGTTATAAAAATTAGTATATCATAGATATAGAAACTAATATGGCAAAAATATATCGTTAAAATATTATTATTAGTAGTGTCAAAGAGGTATTAAAATATATAATTATCCCCTTAAACGTTTTGTTTTATCTATGATCTAGATTTTACATTTTGTGTAAAGTGAAATGATTAGAGCTAGTTGTACCATTATAATTTTTTGTTTTTTGTTTTTTGTTTTTTGTTTTTTGTTTTTTGTTTTAAGGAATTAATAACTATTAACTACTATAGTAAAATAATATATATACTTTCTTAATATATACAAATAAAAATAAATTAATATTAGCTAGAAAATTTTATTTTCTTATGGATACAGTAGCATTCATATTTTAATAATTAATATAATTCAAATTTATTTTCTTCTTTGGCATTGTTTTGAATGTGCATCATAGGTAAATATATAGAATATAGTACACCTTTGAAAAGTTAATAAAATAGAGATAATTATAACCATTAATGTAGGAGTTTTTGCTGTTATAATCATATACATACAAATAATATTTATTTTATTGAATATAAGATAGGATAAAATATATAACCCATGCGAGAAAGTATTATGTTCCTCATTTTGATAAAATATTTTACGGTTATTCTTATAATTTGGATATGCTATTGTTACTATAATTCGGTATAATGATAATAATCATAAATTTTTATTTATTTTCTCTTTTTTTTCACAAATTATATTTTTCTTGTTATAGCAACGTGTGTCCTTGTAAATAATAAACTTCTATTTCATTTTTTTTAGTTTCTTAGTAAATCACTGGATGAGAAGAAAAGGTTTAACGCGACTTTACATTTAAGAAGTAAAAGACTAGCGGCAGAAAATGGATTGTAAAACAATGTAAAAAATATAAGATTAACATATAACATACAATGTAATGAAAACAAGAGTAAATCTGGGCATAAGTGGAATCACCCTTAAGAAAAAAAAGAAAAAGGAATATCTATTAATAGAAAAATTAATAAATCTGAACATACGGAAAACAGTGAATTAAAAAATGATAAAGTCCATACATCAATACAGAAAAAAAAACGCACTATATTTAATCCCTTTAAAAGGGTAGATTGTTATTTTGAAAAAATAATATTCTATACTTTGAGACATATAGACATGTGTGCTAATAATGATAACTCTGGGGAAAAGAAATCACACAAATTATCAGTTAAAAAACTGTTTATAACATATGGATCAGCTTTCAGTGTTATCTTCACTGCATTCCTTATAGCGTTATGTTATTTCATCGATTGGTTTATTGTATTTTTTTTTGTGATGTTTATAATAACATTAATATATATTTTGATAAACATTCCAAAATATAGGAAATTAAAAAATAAAGGTAAGGTTATTTCTAATAAATGATATTTTTCATAAAAAAAAAATTATTTAAATACAGTGAGAAGACTCGTAAAAAACAAATGTGCTATATTAATAGAATTTTTCTAGTTGTTTAAGTTTTGTAAAACATTTAACATATATCAATAAAAAGTTTTGATATCATGTTCAATATATCCATATATATATATATAAGTATTAAAAATATTTCTATTTTTTTTGTTTTTATTCTTATTATAATATATTTTTATCAAGGTAATTTGCATTATAATATATGTGCATATATATGTTTTTCCGTTTGTATATAAAAGTCTAAATTACTGTTATATGATTAACAGAACAGAAATATGAAATGTTAGTGAAACTAACATAAATAAATATATATATTATAAAACAATTTTGAAATAAAGATATTCGTTTTCGTTAGTAATAAAAAATTTAAGAACAATATATATTATGTGATTCAATTAATTTATATCTTTATTTGTTACAAATATTCATTTTTTTCTTTTAAATTTGTATATCTATATTTTAAAGTGAATTTGAATTTTAAACAAAATTTAGAGTATGTATTTACTGTTTGCATGCACTACATTTTATATGTTAAAATATTTTTATATTCAAAAAAGGATGTACTATTATATATGTACAATCTGGAAATGAAATACATATATATGTAACATTTTCCCAACATTTTTGTAACTTATTGAGAAAATCATAAAAACGTGCTCAAAATTTTGTACCAAACGAATTTTAACTGCAAAATAACATATTGCTATATCGAAATAAAAATATATTCCAATATTTTTTTTTATTATGAATGTAATGTTAAAGTTATATATACTTTTTATGTGTATTTCTTATATATTATTTTCAATTTTAATGCGATCCAAGAACAAGAGTTTATCAAAAAAATATATAAGACGTAAAGTTAAGGGAAGAGATACTGCTTAACTAATTTTTGAAAATGTTTATGCATATTATAGTATTTTGATAGTGCATTAATTACAAATTACAATATATATATAATTCTAATTATTTTACTTACTCGTATGTAACAAAAAGATAGAAGAATGTATTATCTTTTACTTCTTTAATATATATTTAGGTAGGATAATTTGAATTTAGTATAAAAATGGTTAAAAGGAAAAAAATAAATGACCATTTTAATTTGTCACTTTATTATCCTATTAATGAATATGTTTTCGTGGATATCTAATAATCAAGAAATAGCACTGGAACCATGTAATTAAATCATTGATATGTAAATGTGTGATTCGAAAAAAAAAAAATATACAATAAATAATATATAATTTACGATTACTCATTAATGGCTTCAAAATTTTCTCAGTTTTGTGTAAAAACATATTATGCTGTGTTAAGCAGAGTTCAATATATAAATGCATACGCGTACAATCTATTTCAAATAATCGAATTTATAGAATTATATAGCACGGATACCTTTAATTAGCGTGCTTTTATTATAATTTCGTGCATTTATTTTATTTATAAATTTTATACATTGTTTAATCTTATTCTTTCTGATGACTACAAATTCTTACCTTTTATGAGATGCATGGCTTATATTAATCGTCGATTTTCAGCAAATTTTTTTCGATGACTTTTCTTTTGGGAATTTCGATATTTTCTAATTATAGAAGAACATATTTACAATTCATATTGTTTTTTTTTCTTTCAGTGAGGATAGTAAAAGAATTTTCTTCCTTTTTCTATTTTATTCATAAGCGTATTTATACCTTGTCGTCGACGTATTTTATTAGCTTTTTCTCTTTTTTTACTAAATAACTTGTCTCTATACACTCCAGTTTAACTTCTTTTTTTATTAACATCTCATTTATTTCTTTTGAACAAGTTATGCTTCATTTTTTAAGAAGGTTTTTATGCATACTTCTAAAATCTGATTCTTTGTACAGTTACAATACTTATACATATGTATATATGTAGAAGCTTTTCGCGTCAACTTTCGCTTTTTGCGTATATTTCTTCTTTTAATTTTTGATTTTTCTCACCATTTTCTTGTATTATCTTTTCTTTATTCTTTATTTTTTAGGATAATTGATATTACGATGCATATATATATATATATATATTTTTAGACTTCATTTTTTGGTACAGTATAATTATTTTATTTTTATATTTATAAAAATATTTTTTCTAGTTCTATATGCCTAATGTTATGCGCACATGCATATTTATAAAACGTGTTAATGAAAATTTTGCCTATATAACATGCTCTTTTTTATAGTCTCTTAAACAGCGATGAAACAATGTTCGCAGATTTAATAAGAACAAAAATTATGGATAAACTTGAACTAAAATATTAATTTAACAACTTTAAATGTTAAATTATGGCTAGGAAGAGTACTTATTCCTAAGTTTTGAAATTGTGAATTTAATTAAAAATTACTTAATATAGATATTGCAAGATATGTTTTAGTTAACTCGCTTTATGATTGCAATAGTTGGTAAATTGCATCTTAGCAAGTTTGCTCATTTTTATAATAAAGACTAATTGTATGCACTTGAAAAAATGCACATAATGCAAGAGTTTACATAGACGTTTCGTCATTATTTCAATAGGATTACTGAAATATAACTTTACAAATAATATGCATAGAGAGTTCGATAACTATTTAGAAAATTTAATCCCTAAATTTGTGGATACTATAACAGAAAGGTGAAATTTTTTTTTATCTTATGAAATTATTCTATGGTAAAGAAAAATTATTTTCTTACAAAGTTTCTTTAATTTAAAAAAACGTTAATGCTCATGTTGAAGAACAAGCTATGGAAAGTTTCGTATATCTAGATAATACCAAAATATCAGTTTTGCGCTTAATTTTATCTTTTAGTTATTTCATTTTAAATGTGTCCATCTTTGAATCGTGTTATGAGCTCTAAAATGTATAAGGAATATATATACACATGGCTTTCGAAGATGTTTGGAATTATGCATTACGCCTAAGAATTGTAGAGAATAGAAACAACGTACACAACAACATTTCTTAATGATATTATGTTTTCATATAAATCCGCTATACTTAATTTATTTTATAAACTAAGCTTATACTAACTTTATTTTATTAAAATAGTAAACTCATAAGATTCTTAAAGTTTTTCTTAATACTAGAGAAAACGTAAGCATATTTTCGACGTTAAAAGTTTGATAAGAATGTATATCGAACTTCAAAAAATGTGTAAACACAATACCGTTACGTTGTTTATAGTTACCCTTATTTAGATAATGTTTTAAATGAATGAAACTAATATTTGGGAAATTCAACTGGATTTTCACTTAATACGAAAAGCCGAGATAGACAATTTCTAATGCATTTAGGTAGAGATAACTAAATATTTCACAGATAAGTGGTGATTTATAAAGATTCTGTGATTCAATTTTTCATTTTACTATACTTCAATTATCATGAGTAATTAAACATTCTAACTGTTTAAAAGAAGAATTTCATATCATTGAGCAAAATTGTTTTGTTTATATTTATTTTAATTTAACACATGAAGGTATATATAGCTAAACTTACATCAAGATTTAATTTATGGAAATATCAAATTTTTAATACAAAATTAAACGTAATATTATTAAATTGTGAAAAAGGCAATAATATGTGTAAAAAAGTAAGAATGTTACATAGTTTTAAATGGTCTTTACACAGTACAAAGGAAAAAACAAAAAACACAAAATTTATAACATAAATATATTTTTACTAATGAATTATATGAATATTTATGTAAAATCGCATCAAATTCATACAGTTAATCACTTGAATGGATACCTTTTTATGAGACAAAATTATGTTAGATGTAAGATTAATTACAAAAACCCATTTTTAATTATTTGTTTGAGAGGAAATATTTATATCACAAAAAAAAAAAAAAAAAAAATTATATAAATATAATGCATTATTATGCATTACATTTTATTTTTATTCTCTAGATACGATAATTTTTAAAATGCAAGAGAGGTAAATAACGCTAATGACAGGGCACCTGTGCTGATAAGAGAATTTGGAGATCGTAGGTGCTCTAGGAAGGCCACTAACATTAAACCTATGGGTAAAAATAATAATACGTGTTCATATAATAGTCCACATGTGTTTTTAAGTTTTGTAAAGGATGAAAAGTATTTATTAAAGAAATTTAAGTATTTCCGTTTATACATCTTTATTTTTTCAAAAAAAAAGTTTGGAAAAACTGTATAATTGTTGTCATTTATATCTAGACATATAAAATTATCAATATCATTAAATTCTTCGAAATCATCTGATATATCAAAGTTATCCGTGTCTCCGAAGATATCCGAGTTTATGATGTCTTCTACTTCTTCAATGTCCTCTGCATGTACAATAATCTCTGACACCTCAATGCTGATGTTTACATCATTATCAGCTTCTCTATCTTCTGATAAATTAACCTGTAACACATTACCTTTTTCAGTAACTATGTTAACTTCTTCCTGTGGTCTGTCAGCAACTTTTAATTCAATAAGTTTGTCTTTGGAATTGAGTACAGGATACAAATTTAAAAATACATTATAATATTTTAGAAGTTCTTGTAATTTATCTTGTCTTTCGTCATCGTCCATATCCTCCAATGAATATATACCGGACGGACGTTGGTTACTAATTACATGATATTCTGCTAATTGCCTCTTATTTTTCCCATTTTGGAGATACTGCACACTGTGATGTTTATTCCATGGATCACTTAATGTGCTCTAAAAATTAAGGTAAACCGTTAAATATAAGATATTTATTAAAATATATTATATTTTGTGATAATGTCACAATTATATGTATAATATGGAAACAACAAAAATTGGGGAAAGGTGCAAAAATTGTTGGGTAATTATTATTATTACATTATTAGAATTTGTCAAATTCCAAATAAATAAAGATAACATAAAAAGTTTAACATAAAAAAGGAGCATGTTTAATCTGTGTATCTTGGGCAATTTCTTTATAATTGCTATATATTGCGCAATTAATTTTTGTTTCAACATTTTCATATTTTTTCTAAAATATAGCAAATATTTGCTATATCATAATTTTTGTTTATCAGTCTATATTTTACTAAAATTAAAACGAATTATTTTATAAATTTTAAAGATTAATTAAAAACATATACTTCAGCATAACTGAACTAACATACGTAATGCAAACATTAGATGAAACCATTATGCATCAGAAAATTTAAAATAATTTATTGTATGTTAGCATGGATGGAAAGAAAATTCTTAAATATTCAATAAAAAAAAATATATAAATTAAATATTTAATAAAAGTATATTTTTCTTATTTTTATTAATACTTAATAAAGGAAAAATCGTCAACATAGAAAGCATTCAAAAGCTACAATAAATAAATAATAGAATTAACACAGTTTTAAGTTCAGCGATGGCACAGAAAAAAAATAATAGTAGTTATGAACATAAAAAATAACATTCTGTATTTATATTTATTACCGCGAAAAAAATTATGCAATTTTTTCTATCACAGTAGTTTTAAAATTTATAAATGCACATATTTATATACTTCTTACGCATATTTTGTATACATAATTACGCAGTTTTATAATTAAATTTATTAATTTTGCCAAATGTAATAAGAATATATAATATATTCATATATTTATGTATATATGTATATGAATTTTTGCATTGACTCTTTTTAAAATTTTTCAATAACAATGTAAGAAAGAAATTACTTTTTTTACTAATAAATTTAAGGTTGACTTATAATAAAATTATTAAAATTAAACGTATGCGTATAATTTTAAAATACCCAGGAAAAAGTACGAAACAAATATTAGATATAGGACCAACGTAATGTTTAATTGCTTTTTCGTTATATTCGCGGAAATAAATTATGGGTTTATTCAAAGTTATATATGCCGGAAAAGGGAAAAAATATAATATAATAAAATAATAAATATAGGAAAAATGAAAAGGTTAATAAAATTACTCGCTATGCATTTATTTGAAGAGAAATTATAAATATGGTTATTCTAATGTAAGAATAAAATTTACGTAAAGCTTGGATGAGTAAACACTGGCAATAAATAAATTAAGAGATAATGCTTTGTATTTATAAAATTTATGCCTATTTAAGAATATCTATAACGAATAAAGTAATTGAAAATTTGCTATATAGCATTACAACTTATCACGCCCAAGTTACATGTAAATGGAATAAAATTATAGGCGCAGATCATGTAACTGAAAAAATATTACACACATGCATTTCAACTTTGGTAATATATACTTATATACGAAGAGTTTAAAAGGGGTATCATTTTTGTATATATTTTATTTATAATATTATAAAAAATATATTGTCATATTAAAAATATCTATACGTAATCCATATATGTGTTATCTTTATGCTTTATCAAAATGGCTAAGCCGCAAATAGGAAGTATATATTTACAAAGTGAAATTTCTTTTTTTCATAAAATTGTTTTTTCACAAATAATATATTAGCAGATATATTTCTTAAAACATTTTAATTATAAATTAGCAAAAAAGCTTTATTTAAAGGTTTCATTTTCGTTTGAATAACTATTATCACATTTATACATGAATGGAAGTTCCATTTCACATTAAAACGCTTAAGATTTATCTTCTTTAACGTATTGTAAGAATTGGACAAGGGTGTAAATAATGCACTTAGGGATTGATTATATGTGAAATAGTACATAATCACTTTAATTATTAATTAGAAAAAGAGGAAATAATAAGATTGAGGAAATAGGAAAATTGTTTAACGTAAAATAAAAGCGGAAGGTAACAATTCCGTGCACAAAACGTGAAAATTTTGATGAACAAATTAAAGAAGGATATTTTTTTAATTCCTTTTTATTCTTGTGTTTGTTTTTAAATATGAAAAACGTTTTCTTTTGTTAGACAACATTTTTTCAATGGAGACAGAGAACATAGCTAATTACAAGTGTGCACATCAATGAAAACATAAATTACTGAAGTAAAACATATATTGAAAAAAAAAATATATATTATTGCACTTCATAAGGTTCATGCATTTGCCATGATAACTAAAAATGTATAATTAGGTGAATAAAAAAAAAAAAAAATATATATGTATAGAGAGAGAGCGACGGAGAGAGAAATCCAACTGGTGCCGATACGTTTTAATATTTACATAAACACATATAACGGAAAATTTAATAAAAGGAGTATGTTCATATTTATATCATTAGGTGTAATTTGTAAAGTTAAATTTGTCCCAGTATCCCAAGTGAAACATTATAATTACATTCTTCCAATTAGTAAGGCTAAAACTAAGTTATCTTACACGAATTTCCTTTCATTTTTATGGCTTTTTCTATTTTCATGAATATTATGTATTATAATTTACCATTAAGCTGAGAATATTGGGCAAAAGTTAGATACGTGAAAAAAAGGTTTTAACCTGTTATACATAATGGCCTAAGGGCATTAATTATAAGGCAGACTATATATTTTATCACTCTCTATATTAAACACTATTAATTTATAATTTCCTAACATATTTTGCATATAACTACCGCTACTTTACATTCCTATAATTCTAATTTAGTACAAATGACAAGGGAAAAAATCCTTAATTAAAATGAAAAATGTGACGTGAAAATAATGAAAATTAAAAATTTATAACGAAAAACATAAAAATTAGTAAAGAACTTAAAAAAAATTTATATTTATAAGAATTTTTCTTCACCGGAAATTTTTTTTAAATTACATTTATTTTTTCGCACTGAAAATATATATGCATGTATAATAAATTATTATTAACAAAATGTCATTTTTTTTCTTTTCTGTTTTTCTTGGGTCGAGCGTGTAGAAGCGTTATTGTATTACATTTAAATTAAAAAAGTAAATAACATCTTAATAGTTACCATTTAAGCTATAGGATAAATTAAAATAACAAAATATTAGGCAATACATATATGTTTTGTAAATGTACACATATTAAAGTTTACAGGCTAGTTATAAATTATTTTAATTTTTTACGAAAGTAAAAAATTAAAAAGAGGAGAAAAAATAATTATGAACCCTGCTTGTATCCATTTTATAATTGCATATATTAATTTCTTAAATAATTTTTATCATGTTCATGTAAATATTATCTTTAAAATGATCCTTCACTATTTTAAAAAAAAAAAAAAAAATTATTTAAAAGTAATATATAATACATAAAACTCAAAAACTCATTAAATCATTAATTTGTGTGAAACATTAATTTTTATTGAATATTTTAGAGCTCATAAAAATGTGACAAGAATTTATTGCAAATGATTTAAGATAATTTTATTTTATGAGTTATATGGTATATTTTATTTTGTAATTTTATTTTATATATATATATTTTTTGCATATAGGAATTTTAAAAGTGTTATTATTTTATTAAAATTAATTTAATTCCAGTCCATTGAATAAAAAGTGGTAGCAAATGTATCTATATAATAAGATGACTTTTTTATATGGCAAAATGCAATGAATAAATCGGGGGATTTATATAACTAGTTTTATTTAGTCCAATACGACCTTAACAGTGAATTGTATAAACGTCATGAATCCCTACATATATTGTTTATTGGGGATAGTAGGAAAAAAAATAGGTGATCACAGTTTTTTGAGAACCTTGTTCAATATCCGTTATGTCATATTTGTTTCTGTAAACTTTTATAAATTGTTAATATTAATTTAAAGTAAAAACTGTTAATAAAGTATATTTATTAATTTATTTTAAAATATTCATTTAAATTAAGTTTTTTTCATTTTTTTTTCTTTGCAATCTTAAAATTGTAACGTCTACATTGAATAGAATAGCAATTCTAGAGTTATACTTAGGTAACACGTACTCAAAGAAATTTGTTTTAATTTAGTATAGACGAGAATAAATGTTTCGAAAGTGAACATAACAAGGGTAAATTTTGCAATTGATTTTCAGGGATAAATAATAATATTATGTAAAAGTGTGAAAAATATACTTCATACGTTTTTAATTGCACTGTATATTAGTATGTATAGGTTCACTTCCATATTTTAATTGTAATAGGCAGTATTTACAAAATAAATGAAGTCATATTGAGCATAAAAAAAATATGCTGTATACATTTACATATTAGAAGGTAAATGCGTTTTTTTTTTTTCATTAATTATGTTATCAATAATTTTTCAATTTCGTACTTTGACATTTTACTTTTTCTTGCATTCACTTAACGGGTGGTAAAACATATATTATGTTAAGATTTTTAGACAGATATAAGAAATAATTTGAATGCATACCGTTAAAGGTACACATTCCGTAATGATATCCGAAAAATAAAATTTTAAAAACAACACAAAATAATATTTACATGTTTTTATAAACAATTCATTAGTTTAAAAAAAAAAAAGCATAAGTAAATAAATATTTCAATAAAAATTGCATTTTATGCTTATATGTGTATAACCAAAAGCGATTCGTCCTATTGCACCACATAAGAATAGAAATACCCAACGGTTGTGTAAACGAAAAAATTACAGATGATCTTTTATTACCATGTGTTTTTTACTATTATATTACTGTATAGTACTAATTTTGATTTTGCATTATTTTTATTTTTTTTTTTTTTTGTTTTTAGAATTTGTTAATAACATGTAGAATTAAAATAGCATTTACAAAGTCCAAATATTAAAATGTAACTAATACATTTGTTAATATGGTACTCATTTTTATGTTAGGATTCATAAATACGGCAAATATCACACCGATGATTTGTTCTGTAATTTCCATGTATACAAGTATCTTATCGGCTATCGAGTTTCATTAGTTCAGTTCTTTTACCTATTACGAAATAGGAAAGACGATTCCCATAAGTCTTTCGAACAAAGTTTATTTTTATTTTTTTTCTTAAAAAATCATTTGCCGCTTATTATTTGGGTATCACATTGTAACTGATATAGAGCAGGAATAGTATTCTTTAAAAAAACATATTCATGTATTTATACATTTATTTTTTCCTTTTTCAATGTAAATTTATGAAACATTGACTTGAATATAATTTTAAAAAAATTACATCAATGTGACAGAAATATATATTGATATATATGCGTATACTCAAAAACATATTCCAGTGAAGTTATCTATAAATAGAACAATTTTATTAATATTTCTAGAGCTCTACGGAGAACATATATTCGGGGTAATAAGGGGAAAAATCATGATATATGGATGGATATTGTGATATATCTTTATGATTACGATAAAGCCTATGACATTTCTACCAAACTTTAAGATATGATTTACAATATATTTTGACGTTTTCCTTTAGTTTGAATATCATGTATTATCCATATATATGAAGATTTAAATAAGAATAATATTAAATTAGTTGATACTCAGAAGTTTCTATATTTTTCTAGGAATATTAAAGATATTCAAAATATAATGAACATTGAACATGATGAAACCCATGAAACAAACTGTAAATAATCTCGTGTGCATCTTAATAGATATAGAAAGAATGTCATGTAAAAAGTTTCCAAAATATTGGAATTAAATTTTTGAATTACAAATTGAATGATAATCAATTAGGTATTAAGTATTCTTTAGTATAGTTTATACATTGAAAAGTTATTTAATTTTATACTATTCGCAGTTTGATAATTAAATATCCCTTCAATAATAAACTCCCCATTTTAATAAAACTGACTTATAAATATTATGATATTAATTCAAATTATAAAAATTTTTATATTGTTTTTCCTTATAATTTTTCACTAAGTATTTTTTTCTAATGACGCTTTTTACACACATTAGGACAGTTGTTAATCCAAATATATTATTGCTATTCAAAAAGTAGAAATATTTTAGTTAAGCAAAAAATTTTTATTGTGATATAAATATATTTTTCAATGTTACTATATTTTTTTTGAACAAATTTCGCTAGGGGTATGACTATATTTTCCTATTTATTAGATGGAAAAGCGGGGAATGGTTACTAGTAAAGAAAATAAGAAAAGATCTTTAGAATAATTATAAAGATATGCACAGATAAACCTGAATAGAAGATATTATAATAGGAGCATAACCCTATATTAAATTCAAAGTGTAATTATATTTTTTTTATACTAAATGAATTATTTTAAAATGTTGAAGAAGATATCAGTTGACGTATGCACTTAAAATATTAGATAAATATAAATTGAGAAGAAAATTATAAAATCTACGAATACTTTTGCAAATAAGAAAATTGTACATATACTAGAAAGAAGTAAATATATAGGAGCGGATGTAGATATAAGGAAATGTAAAAGAATAACGCAAGTCAACTTTATTATGTGAGAAGTAAAAATAAAGCATAATTGGTTGATGTGAATTTTAGAAAATTGTATGCAATATATTAAAAATGGAAAAAAGGAAAATGTATAATATATATCAAGTTTAAAAAAGGTTAATGATATGGAAGTTTTCCTTATATGGGACATATCCATTAAGAAAGAAAAAGAAGGTACACTTAATATTTACCAGTCTGATAACAAATAAATGTACTTTATTTAAAAAAAGAAATAACTAATTTTAATTAATATTTATATATTTGGGAAGGAAAAATAAATGAACCGTATCCTATCTTTTTGAATGAAAAATATGTAATTTTGTGCAATAATGTGAAAATTATGTTTTAAGAAATTAACTAAAATATACAATTTTCCGTATTTTTCAATAAAAAATATATTACTATTTTTTACGAGCAATTATTAATGTTTTTCAGATATGTATAAATAAAAAAATGCAAATATTAAATAAAATTTTTCTTTATTAAGATGAGCTTAATATAAATTATGAAATAATAAAAATTACCATAAACAGACACATTCTTAACACAATACAATAATTTTATGAAGGAAAAAAAAAAAATACATAAAACGAATATTTTAAAATTATATATAAAAAAATTTATATAATTGGTTATATATATATTTTACCTTTGGTATGTGTAAACTACTGATTTTTATCAAATTTGCACATTAAATTATATGTTTTATTATAACAATAATTATTGCCTTTTCTTCTTTTTTTTTCGAGCTAATTTCACATGATCGTATTTCGATAATTTTAACAAAAGATAAAATAACACAAAAAAGGTTATAGCTCCAAGTGCAAATTGCACAGTAAAAATTTTGAAGCACCCCAAAATAAATCCTCCAATAGTGGCTAACACAATAGGCGAAAATATCTTATAAGGATTTATTAATCTTTTTATTTTTTAAAATTTTCCTCCCCTTCTTCGAAATACATCCTTATTTTTAAAATCAGATTTAAAAGTGCTAAATATTTATAGCTCAATCTTTGTGTCCATATTATTCATAAAAATTAACGCGCGCGATATAAAATTATCAGGTAGTTTACTTTTTTTCTTATGTAGTATTCCGTGTGTAAATTTATCGCGTGATTCTTTTAATTGGAATTCTGAAAATACATTATCCATAACATTTATAATTTCTTATTTATTCTGTTTTCTTATTTTATTAATTAATATCATATTTTTATAAAGTCTTTGTTTTAATTTATCATCATATATTCCATAGATATGCTCATAATTATCATCACACTACGATTCTTCTATTTATTCTTCAGAATTATCATCTAATTTTACTAAATCATAAGAAACTTTAGTATCATCATCGTATTTTAATGAGTTTCCTTTTTTTTTTTTTTTTGCTACTATTAGTATTTTTCATTGAATTAGACTTTTTACAAATTTGGTAGCAAATTCGGATAAGTCATATATACTAATCAAAATATCATTAATCTTTAATTTATCATTCCCTTTTTTAGAATAATCAAAAACATAGAAAGGAGTAGGTACATTTTGTGAATAATGGTTATACATTAATTTGTTGTAGGTATTTCGAAATAAGTCATAATTTATCATTTCGCGTAATCATGTTTCAAAAACGTCATCTTCTTCACAAAAATATTTTAATATATCTTTTAAAGATTCATATCTGTGTGAATTCTATACTTTTGCTTCTCCTGTCGGTAATCTCCTAATTCTCGTATTTAATGCGTTATCTGTGTTAAGGAGTATGTTATGCTATTCTCCAAAGGTACTCCACTGAAAATTAGGAATGATAATGAATAAAAAATATATATATTTATTTTAACATTATTTTTTTCTTTCAGTAAAAAATAAAAGGGTATATTATCATAAAAGTGAGACACACGTAAATTTAATTCTCATGTTACACCCTTGGAATATTAAAGTATCCATGCTAAAAAAGAAATAGTAAAGGAATTTAGGAAAAAGAGTTTTACTTAGTTTTTTTTGCCATTTAAAAAATTTTTTTAAATTGACAAAACTTTTGTAGAAATAGAATTTTTTAATAAAATATAAGTATTGCAAGAAATATATTTTTCTTAAAAATATTGAATTTTGGCTGTTATTAATTTTTTTCTTAATTTAAAAATTTTTTCGTTAAATAAAAATATATAGTAAGGTATAATACAAAAGAAGAAAACAAAAAATTATGATATTGAATAAAAATATTTTAATAGTATTTTTATAAAAATTTTATTAAGATTATTTAAAAAATTTAAAAGAAATAATTTACAACAAATATTAAAAATAATGTATTTCGTGATAATAGTAAAAATACACAATTGTGCATAACCCCTTTTTTTATAAAATAATAATATATATAAATAAACGATTGCGCTTATTAGAATATAAAAGTGGATAAAATGTGGAACAAGCAGAATTTACTATAGTAAATATATGAAAGGAGTATTTATTACTCTATAATTATTGTTATAGTAAAAAAAAAAAAACAATATTTTTAAGGATAATCCATAGACATTTTTATATATATACCGTATCTTATAATTTCTCGTGATACTGTATATGTGCTTAACAAAAAAAAAAAAAAAAATGTAAAATAAAATTAAGTTGTCATATGCATGCATCTTTTATAGTAAATGTAAAATATTTATTCCTTTTTTTAGTTTAAAGATAATGATAAAATTATCAAGAATCATGTATGTAGTTGTATTTTTCGGGAATAATTTTATTTATTTATTATGATGAGAGATAAGGAGAAGAAATTATATATTTTTAAACATTAATTAAGGGTACGTGGGAATTCGAGGATGTACATATATATATATATATTCATCAGTTCCAAACATATAGAACCATGGGAATTCATTAAAATTAGAAATAATAAAGGAATATAATGTTTTTTCTAAGAATAGTTCTGGAATTCAATTAGATATTACAATTTAAAAAATGAACATGCACAAAAGGTAATAAATTAAAATGTATTGTTAACTATATAAAGCTATATAATTGAAAAATTGTAAAATCATATAATATTACATTGTGCCATTAAATTTATGATTTAAATCTATTTTTATAAATACACCTTTTTTATTTTAAATTTTATATGAAAAAAAATATAATGAATTAGATGCAAAAATATATATCAAAATATATGCCTGATACTGATAAAACTGATTATGGAACCACCATTTATGATAATAAATAATTATTAGTTAAAATTACATGTATTAATATTATAATATAATGTTAGAAAATTCTTATTAATAAATACTTATTTTTTGTTATCATAAAATATTATTCTTGTACAGCTCTTAAAAGAAATATTAGTATACTTTGACGTTGGTAACCATTGTCTTTTGGATAAATGAGTGATGAACAATTACAATTACCCCTATTTTATGTAAAATTTGTATAAATAAAAATATACATATAAATTTTTTATATGTTTTGTGTACTTGTATTAGTAAGGAACGATACATTGACATTTAATCAATAATTATATTAAATTTGATGTTCCATATGTTATTCTTGTAATTTTAATTTATTATTAGCATTCAATTATTATGTAATTAATGTTATTATCTTTATATGTTACTTTAATAAATGATTATATTTAAGAGTAATACATGTAACAATTTTCTGACGTAATGTAAGGAAAATATCATTTACGTATACAACACATTAATACATATATACATATTCCTTCTGTTTTGAATGCTTAGAAATATTAGTAAAATATAGTTTAAATAGTCGGATTGTTCTAAGATAGATGTATAATATTTTTTTTCTGGAATATATAAATTTAATTTATACGTTAAAATATTTGAAAAAGCTTTTTTTTAATAATGAAATTGTTAAACATCAAAGATATTTTGTTATGTAAGTTCTCTATTTAATTATTGATATACACAAATAAGTTAGCTATGATTGTGTATTAATCTCTTTTCTTAAATTCATTATAACATGAGAAAGGTTTCCAAGTTTATGAACTATAAAATAAAAATGGAATTAAGATATTGTATTATAAATATATTAAATTATTTAGATAAATTCAAATATTTGCTCATAATGGATTTTAAGCACAATAATAAATGTAGTGTTAGTAATTATTAAAGCAAAACTACGCTTCATCTATATTGATATATCAGCAGTATATATCTCTGACTACGGATATATAATTATTAAATTTGATTTCAATTCTTCCTATTTATATGGTGAAAGTCATCTGTACTTGTTACTATACGTGTACAAAAAAAATTAGAAACGTGTTAACAGGGAATAAATATTTGATAATATCTTTATAGAAACCATGAAATATATAATTTTAGTTGTGGAAGTAACGTTACTGAAGGCGTAATTCTATATATTTTATAAATATTGTTTTTCCTTTTATATCACATTTCTTATTATTTTACTCTAATAATTTAGGGTAACATAAAAAAATATAAGGAATGAATGTGTCTCTTAAGTTTTGTAGGAAGGATTCGAGCTTCTTATGTGGGGTTTATAAATGATTACCTGATAAATTTTATATTAAATGAATAAGCAGTAGCTAATAAAAAAAATTATATATATAATTATTATATTTCAATTATGTATAATAATGAGGGATAGGTTTATTACACCATATTAATTTGGCATAATGTCATAAAAAGTTTAGTATGTGTATTTTTAAAATTATACAGGAGCTTTATATTGAAATAAAGGTTAAATATATTTTGTCCAAAAAGCATAAATAAATGTTTATAGCCATGGGATTTTAAGAAAATAAATACTAATTCTTATGAAAAGTTGTGTTGTATTCATGATTAGTGATCACAATTATCACTTTTTATGTAAAAAGTGCGAAAACGCATATAAGAGTTGTTGAAATTCAAGCTTAATATATATTTTTATTACACACACTTCTGGAAGATAATATGATTTATATATATTAACTAAAGGTATAATTACTTTTATTTGTAAAAGTATTAACGTGGGTAAAATGAAATATACCTATAATTTAAATGTTGAAAAGTGCATCAAATATTATGAGTAAAAATATTAGGTCCGTAAAAATAGATAAATTCTGAATAATTAATGAGTATAACAGATTCCAATATATATATATATAAAACATGATAATTGTGGATTACATTAGAATCTAGGTTTAGTGCATAAGGTCAAGTGTTAAAATTGTGATGAAAGAAAATAATATATACATTAAAAAAATGTTATCAAAAGGAAATATCAATTTAATATTAATATAGATATCTATTATGTAATAATAAATTATTTAACGAACAAAATAATAAATATAAAGTAAAGCTTAATATATGTTATTAAAAGTTGTGCACCAAAATGATGGCGTATTTTTTGAGAGAAGAGTGCACTGTTAAAAATTGAGTAAACTATGATTTTAAATTCCATTTGAAAAGGATACTTTATAATATTTTTCAGACGAATATAAATTAAAATTTGAAAAAAGAAAAAAAAAACATAAAAACCTGAATTTTCATAAATCTGCACAATATAACAACTTAAGTACAGTTAAAATAAAAATAAACGAATTATATTGGGGAGAATGTCAATTAGAAATAGGGATAATTTTTAAAAAAACACATAAAAAAATATATAATTAAATAATTATAATAATGAATGGTATACATGCATATGTTTGCAAATAATTATAAAACTTTAAGTCAGCTCAAATTATTATAAACAAAATTAAAGCATTTTTAAAAACATTTTTATAAAAAACTAATAATCTACATGATTACTAGAATAATAATATTTTTTAGAATTTTTTTTTATGCGTCTTGCTTTTATGAATATATAGAGATAGTAAATTCCCATTAAAAAATATATGCAAAAAGATACGACTGCAAAAGATGTAGCAAATGCAATAGAACCTATAGAATTGGAAATTATAACTGCACATATCACCAATATCGAAAAGTATATTAAGCCGCTAATAATAAGTGGATGGAATACTTTATACTTATTTATAAAATGCAAAATGTTTCCTAATACTGTGTGATCTTTAACAAATGGTTTGTTACTGCTTGAATTTGATCTCAAGAAAAGTAACATTTCCGATGCCAACCTTGAATTTAATCGCTTTAAAAATAAACGTATCTTTGACTTACGTTTTTTTTTTTTTTTGTCATTATATCGCATCGTCTCGAAAAATCTATGCCTCTCTTTTGTGTGTCTTACATTAAAGTCTTTATCATATTTTAATTCGTCCGAAAATTTTTTATTATAACCATGGTATTTTAACTTGTCTAACTGTTTTTCCTTATCAGAGTCGTAATTCAAAACACCAAATTTTTCATTAAGATTAGCAATAAATTTTGGTGAATCATGTATATTCTTAAAATTAACGAAATTAAAAGGGCCACATTGTGATGGAAAAGAATCACTGTGTATCAATATGTTAATTTGTTCCGGAAAAGCAGAGTCATTTTCATCATAATAATGTTTTAACCTTTCTTTTAAAGATGAATATCTTTTTTCATATTCCCCTTGAGTTTCTCCCTTTAATAATCTGCTAGTTACAACAGCAAATGATTTATCTGGGTTAATTTTCTCATTCCATGATTTACCAAAAGTCCTTGACTAAAGATTAAAATGGATATACAAAATTTATAAAAGTATATTCATTTCTACTTTTACAAGAAGTTTCACATTAAAATGAAAATAATATAGAATAAATGAAAATTATAAAAACTAGGGTTAATTTTTATCATACCCCAAAATAATTCAAGCATTGGAACATTAAAAGGGTGAAAACAAAATTTTTAACGAAATCGTAAATGAATTTGCTTTTTTTTTTTTTCATATTTAGATTCCTTAAATATAATTTTTTTTATCTAATAATAATATTTTTAATAAAATCTATATTTTGTTTTACAATTAGTGTAAAATATTTTATTTTTCGTTTTATTTTTCGTTATCCTAACATAAAATATTGTAGGTGGATCATATATCATTACCCGAACATAATGAAGTATAAGAAAGCACATTAAATAAAAATATCCTGGTAAAATTTTATAGAAAATTGCTAATGAATAAAATTCAACATTAACATAAATTAATGAATATTAAAAAATTATAATTCCGTGTAATCATAATTTAATAATGTTCTTAATGAAATTAATTAAAAAAAAATATATATATATGTATATAAATATATATATATATAAATATATATATATAAATATATATATATAAATATATATATATAAATATATACTGTTTACTAAGGTTCTGAATTTAATTTAGTTAAAAAGGCATTTTAAATGAAAACGAAATCTGTTATCTTATGAAACATGGAACTGTAGCATTTTTAAAGTCGACTGTAATGCTGAAGTAAACGTTTTAAAAACCTATATAATAATTTTATTATTATGCTTTTTTAGAACAGCATATGATAGAATAAATAAATATTTGCTGAGGGAATAATGAAAACAAGAGCGCGTAAATAGGCACTAATTTTATATATTATTCATATAAATTAATATTTAAAACTATTAACTACATTTTTTTAAATAATTTACCAAATAATTCCTGAATTTACACTCCTTGAAAAAATATACTTACATGTGTATCACAATTCAAGAGATATTAAAAGTAAAAAAGTGTACACTAAAACTTTGACCCAACCAAATAAGTTTTTCTTTGTAAAAAGTTCTGTTATAGAATATATATATATATAAATATAAATATAAGAAAAAAAGAGAATACGAATACGAAATTGTGTAAAGTCCTTAAAAGAAAAAAGCGGTTTAACAACTTTAATTGGTTATATATGTTTATTTTTATGCTGGACTATTTTCCATTTATAATTCTTTGAGCAAAAATATGCAAAAATAAAGATAAAAACTTGTTCATTGTAACTAAGAAACTAATGAATTATATATTTATGGAATTGATAAAAAATACGAATAAAAATCAATAAATATAAAGTGACTTTGTTAAGTAAAATTATATATTTAATTTTTCTGTTAGTATATTAAAATTTTAGGTTAATTTTTCATTGATCATATAAATAATTTTTTGATTTATATTTCCAAAAATATAAATTTAATACATTCCTGATATAAGGTCCACTTTTGCTACAAAAAAAAAGCTTTAATAATTTAAGACAATGTATAATTCATTTAATGGTCTTATAAGTTTATTGTTTTACAGGGATTAATTATCTCATATATATACCCTCATTATTGAATAACTTTGTGTAAAAAAATAATGATTAATTTATAGTTTGACATTTGGTAAAAAACATTTTCAGAGTAAATGTTTAACATTAATTGAAGATCTCATTAATCATATAACTACGTTAATGTACACTTGTCGGGGAAAAATATTTTACATCAAAATACAAGATTATCAATACTATCTATCAAAATGTTATTCAGGCAAAAAACCAAATAAAACGCATTTTAATTAATAGTGTTCCTATAAATTTTATAAAATTTCTTAACTTGCCCTGTAAATAGATTTACCTTCATTTCTGGAAACTCCGTTATTATTTCCACAGAACGAAAATTGATTTATATGTAGGAATATTTTTACAAACATTTTTCAATATAAAATAGTCCTTTTTTATATATAAGTATTTATATTATTGTGTATATTGTCTATGTATAAATTACTACTAGTTATACCCAAAAAATTGGGGGACAAATTAAGTGGTGTTAAGCCTATCTATTTATGTCTGCATATCACGTAACATAGCAAGATTCTCATACACATGAAATTTAAACGTAAAAGTGGTATTAACATTAGTATGTATAAAATAATCGCTTAGCTTATTTACGCATGAATATTAAATAAAGTTTTTTTTACCATATAGTAGAGAATAATACATATTATAAACAACTATGTTCTCTCATCTTCATGATATATAAAATAATCTCCATTTTGTTATCAAAAATGTGTTGAGAGTGTTAAAGAACCTAAGGTTGTATGTAAAAAATATTTATGTCATCTAATACAACATTTTAAAATATTATACAAGAAGAGACATGTAATATTCATGTTTTTCTAATACATAAAATGTGTTCGTGTATTTAGATTTTTATAATATTTTTTATTAATACGATTTTTATTTTAAAATAAACTGTCATAATGAATTTGCATGTAAAACAATAGTACTCTTTATAATATATTATGGTAACCAAATAAAAATTATATATAATGAAAATGAAGGGATAATTAGAAAAAATATTTAAAATGATATAGATGTATAAAGAAATATCGTAAGCAAACAAATCATGCTTTATATTTATAGACCTACATGATGTTTTATGAATATATCCTAGTATTAGAAACGAAAAAATAAATGGATACCATATATAAGTTTTTTATTTTTTCAGATAAAACGATATTTTTACTTGAAATATACATAATAAAAAAAATTTCTCCACATGTATATCTACACTGAAGAACTGAAGAAAAAATAGAAAATAGTTTTTACAAAAGAACTCATAGAAAAGTAAAAATATAAAAAGAAATAAGAAATTTCAACATAATTATTATTTGCTTTTTTTTTTTCCTGAATTCGTATATTTCCTTCTTTTATGTCATTACAGACAATACTAAGTTTTATTTTACAAAAGAATAAATATTGCATTTTGCACTTACCTATAATTAGGACAACATTAATTTCTGTGTACATATTTCTATTTCCAAACATTTCACCTGAATCTTAGTGTTTTGTTTACTTTTTATCATTTATGTAATGAACAAATATAACAAATTTACTTTTTTTTTCTATATATTTCAAAATGTTTTACCCTTTCATTTCTATAATTGCGTATAATCTAACAAGGCGCAAGGACAAAACATAAAGGTGTAATAAGGATAAAATTTTTTTTTTTTTTTTTTTGAAATTAGAACGGAAAATGCAACCTTTTTTTTTGGTAATAATATAAGTGTATGTTATTTTTTATTATTATATAAAAAAAAATATATGGTGGAATTTTTTTTTTTTTTTTGTACTTATATATTTCCGTTATAATTGTTCAATTTGCAAAATATATTTTTTATTAATTTAAAGGTAAATTATAAAATGTTTTAATAAATTTACTTTTTTTACCTTTCATTTATACATATAAAATGTTTCTAATTGTGACGAATTGTATTTATTTTTT
This sequence comes from Plasmodium ovale wallikeri, assembly GCA_900088485.1. NCBI lineage: Eukaryota > Apicomplexa > Aconoidasida > Haemosporida > Plasmodiidae > Plasmodium > Plasmodium ovale. Next base: position 130,119 of record FLRD01000010.1, on the reverse strand, counting down.
ATATGCACATTTATAAGGTAAATTATCCTTTAACTAACGAGGAATTTACTCTCTGAAATAATTAAGTTCCTTACTTTTTAGAAATATTGAACAACATTTTTTACGATAATATTATATATGGGAAATATGTATTTTATTAATAGAAATAATAAGATATACCTTATTTTATACTTACACAGGCATTTTTCACTGTATACATATATACTATTAATGATTGTAATTTATATAGTAGTATAAAAATTATGTACTATATTCTTTTAAGAATAAGGGCCTCTTATGAGGGTAAAGATTCCTTATTAATACGTACAAAATGGTTACAATTAACTGTTTTGTTAAACATTTGTTATTAATATACTGTAAAAATATATATATATTAATTATGATTTAAGGTTAATGAATTTCATTGCGTGCGTATATATACTTCGATTTAAAATATTATTTTAAGTATATCTTTTGATTATTTTGAAGTTCTCTCTAATTTGTAATAAATTAAAGGTACTGTTAAATTGTTATTTTATGATATATTTTGCAATTTCTTTTTCGAAATGTACATACTTAAAGACAGATGCATTTGAATATATGTAATAATCTTTATTAACGACACAAAAATAATATATACGCTAGTTTTTCTTTTTTTATTAATTTTATATGGGATCGTATCCTATGTAAAATTGATTAATATCTCCTGGGCTATCTGAATACTGTAAGGGGCTTTCTGAAAACATTCCGGTTTCTTTATCATATATGTTTTCATGAGAAAATATATTTTCACTTTCGGAGTTACGTTGCCCGTGTCCTTTAAATGAATGCTATTATACAAATGGAAATTTATATACATGTGTAAATGTATTTATTCTATATTAATAATATCTACATAATAATTATTCATTCAAATTTTATATATAACAGGAGTTTTAAATTGATGATTTAGTATACTCTGAATAGGTATAATCCAGAAAGACAAGCTCCTAATAATGTAGAAACTGATGTAAGTGCAATCTTTGTAGGTGAACTACTGAATGAATCTTCTGGATATTCTGCAGGTGACATGTCTCTCTGATCACCAGTTAAATAGCCACCACTGTATTTGGTTGGTAAGTCATCAATTTCAGTCTCCGACACTTTAGTTTCGTTGCACGTAACATTAGGAAATGTTACGCCAAATTTTTTTAATGTACATTTTTCATCAATATGTAAAATATTGTCAGTTTTGTTCACCTTACCTGCTGAAATTAAACCGTGAAAGAAACGCTTATTATCACTTATGTAACGAGAGTATTTACAACATGAAGCATAATTATATGGTTTTAAATGTTTTTTTTAAAAATCCTTATTTTCACAGAAATCATCTAATTTCTTTCGTAAATCCATATTAGTAGTGTATACTTTCTCTGTACGTATACATTTAAAATGTAGCCATGTTTTAAATTTTTCTTCTACAAATCTTTTAAACCTTTTCTCAATTTCTGCGACATTTTCTGTTTCTTTAGTTATTATACGTATATAATGTAATATATAATCAATGTAATAATTCAAATCTCTACATCTCTTTTCATACAAATCACTTAAAATGTCTATAGTTTTGGCATCATAAATTTTAACAAGTTGCGAGTCAAAATTAGTAATCCAATTTTCCATATTATCAATCTTATCTCCTAAAATTACGGCGTTTGAAAAGTCTAAAAAGTTTGTATCTTTTTTCCATTTTTCATCAAATTCCTTTGCAGGGAGATCGTCGTCACCTAATGTCTGAATTTATAAAAATAAAAGAAAAATTTATGAATTACTAAACACTGTTAAATAGTTTAATATTGTTCTACAAAAATATTTTATTGTTAAAATTAAGGGTGCTAAATGTTCATCTTGGTAAAAAAGGAAAAGTACACATTCAGAGATACGATATGTGCTCATATTAAATGTATAGGGGTAAAGTACATATTTATATAACTATATTAACATATATATATAAATAATGTAATAATTGAAGAGGTAATTATTTTCCTATTAAATTGTTTAAAGTACATAATGAAAATACACAATTATTATTAAAAATATTTGAAAATTTATTATAATAACAAGTTAAAATAGCATTAATCTTTTAATTAAATGGAATTTTTAATTATGTACTAATAAAACATCATTATACTTTTTAAGCATTTTTGTGGAAATGGACAATATTCGAGGATTAAATTATTTTGCAAAATGACCATTTTTATAGTACCTTGAATTATAAGTTTTTTTTACCCAATGACTTAGCTAAATTACGTGATAATAAATTTTATAAACTATGTGAACGAGTAACTTTCAGCATTTTTTTGTTAAAATCTAAAATAATTCATGAATCCTTTCATTTACATAATAAACATTCCTTATTTTTTCCCTCAGGGGTATGAATTAATGATGAAGAGTTATGTTCATGGTATTCCTATTAAGAGTAATTTATTTATAAACATATATTATATCTAGGATACGATTAAATACTATAATAAATAATTAATATTCTTTCATGGTATTTCTTTTAAATTGGTAGTAGATTTATCTACTATTACAGTGCATAGTAAAGAGCATTATGTATAATTGCCACTATGTGCATATTATAACGAAATATCCTGCAAAAAAATTAAAAACACTTTTGATACAAGACATTAACAAAGATCATTAAAGTATTATATAAATTCATATATAATTAGCGTAATGTGTTGCAAATAGAAAATGATAAATAATAAATAATAAATAAATAATTCGTTGAATCTGATTTTAATTTGGATAACGTTTTCAAATATTTTGCTATTCTTATTTTTCTCTTTTAATGAATTATCTATAATATCAGGTATTTGAGAATACAAATAATAATTTATAAAAAGCGTTTCAGTGTTTTTAATAAAAGTATTCCTTTTTATCAAGGCAAAGAAGATTTGCTCATGAAAGGATCAAAATGGATAAAACAAATAAAAAAATAAAAAAAAATAAGAGTAATATTTAACAGTTATTATAATTAAACTAAGGAAGCGAAAAAAAAAAAATATACAAAAGATGGTTTTGTTATTATATTTTACATTATTGAAGATGTGCATAATAAAAATTAGAGCCATAATAAATTTATGTGATTAATTTTTTTAAAGCATTCATTGTTTTCTATGTTATTTAAACAATAATGCCATATAAATGAAAAGTAAATTGATGCATTTAAATAAGAAAAATTGAAAAGATTATCCTTAATTTTAAAATTGTTCATGTATATGTATAATTAACAATTTTATATGAATATATCCGATAATGATTATCATAAAATAATAGGAATGAATCATATTTTTATTTTGAGCGCATTGTTATTTTCACTTATTCTTTATTATGTGCAATATTTGCAAAAATAACATTACCTTTGATACAAAAAATCCAATAATTATATTTTACAACGGAGAAATATTTGTTTATCATGAATTGTCCTTGTATGTTACATTTCACACATAGTTAACATTTACTATATAGGTAAAATTTTTTTATATGGCTTTCATCTAATTTAGGTAATTGATTCCTTATTATATTTATATATTTGTGTATGAATTCTTTCTATCAGTTTACATATATACTCTGTTTGCATAATTTTTGTAAAACTGTAATTTTTTTAGTGTATCAATAAAACACGTTACTGTATTTTTATTTTTACGAATTTTTTAAGTTGAAAATTATGAAAGCATATCATATGACATATTATGTTTATTATTCTTATTTGGAATTATGTATTTGAATATTTCTGTACTATATTTAATGTAAGAACTTATTTCTTCACCAATGATATTATTAATTTATAAATATATAAGAATTTTTTGTTTTATCCTAACATTATTCTAATGTATTTGTCGAATGATTGATTAATATGAAATTTATGCTATTAATTTTAATTTTCCTTCTACTTAAATGTCATATTCCGTAATTTGATGTATATACTTAAATAAGTTATATATGTTAACTAATATCTATATTCTTAAAAATATAGCCTAAAATATATATAAAAACTGTTTCACTGGCATTTCGTCTATTTTTTATTTATATAAGAAGTATATCAAATTGTAAAAAAAGAAAATTACAACTTTTTTTATAGATTTTAATTTATACAAATTATTATTAAACATATCTGATATAATAATATATATATATTATTAAACTCTATAAAATGATATTTTACTATGCAAATTATTTAAAATTTTTACATATTTATATTTTTTTACGTGCACTAAAAATTTTTTTGTTATTGAGAAAACATATAAACATATAATGTATAATAAACTTATTTCTGGAATCCTACGGCTTAATGTATTCACATAACTAGTAACACATTATTTATATATGAAAACCGTTAGATCATTTTGATATCTTTTGTATGTAATGAAATTTTATATAATAAGTGATTTAATTTCATTTTTCTTATGATTGTACTAAATTTCCTTTTGCAAAACGAAAATTTTAATTATTATATATAATTACTATAATTTATATAAAGAAATTATAATTGTGCATTATTTATTGCAATCTAACTATAGTATCTCAATTTTATCCGTTCACATTATACAGTGCTATTATAATATGTTTGTTATTTTAATCTATGTTATATATTGTTCTTATTCTAATTTGTAATGACATGAATACTCATTTATTTGGTATTTTATATCAATATTAGTACTTTTATATGATATTAATGTATTATTTGTTACAAATAGTATCAGTAAGTGCTACACAGAGAATGAATTTATCATACTTCCTTTGGTCATATGAGTAATTTGAGGAATTCCATATTTTTATTATAAATTTATTACATCTTATAATATTCTATATTTTGTTATATTTTAATTTGATATGTTTTTTTTATTTTCCTCATTAATAGACTGAGTTATAATGTACTATTTATATACTGCCATTTTGTTCTTATGGATATAATATAATAATGCCTAATTATTATTTCTATCATATTTAATATAGAAATTGTACACATGAGATATGCTAATTTTTTTTTTCTTAATTGAATTATGCATAAGTATTTTTTTTTAATTTTGTAATAATAGTATAAAAATAATGATTTATGCATAATATGTGAGAATTATGAATTTTGCTCAAAATGAAATAACGAGAAATATTTTTTGCTTAAAATTATATCCTGATTTTGAAGGATAAGTGATAATAAATTATTGTGTATGTATAGTACCCAAAGTTCTTCTCTACCATGGAATTCGAGGTAAATAATACTGTTTAGAAGAGGATAGTCTTGTATTAGGGAAACAAAAAAATATCAAATTTGTTGTACAATACGTTAAATTAATTTTCTATGATTAGTTCTACTTAAAAGCATAGTAGAATAATTCTAAAATAATTAGGATTTTTTTTAGTTCTACGAAAATTGATTAAAAGGAAGAAGTATACATAATGGTTACTAAAATAGTTATTATAATCCCTAATATGTTTTTACTATTTTGAAACAAAATTTCTTTACTATTTGAATTCTCATTATATAGACTACTCAAATGGAGATAATATAATTTTTGTTTTTTCTTTTTCACATAAAATGCATATTATAATTGCTTCATTTCTTTGCCATATTTTTGAGTTTATTGCTCGGTTTATATGAATCATATTTTCTCTTAAATAATAATTAATACTAGTATTTGTATCAATGTTTTCATAAATATAGAGTTTTAGTGATCTTCTTAATTTTATTTCAAACTCTTTCCATTAGTAATTTCACTAAAAATAATATTCATTGTTAACTTTTGTCAATTCATTAAAAATAAATAAAATATTAACAATAACACGTTTACAGTTAATATATAACATTTAAACCATTGTTATAAATATATACGTTTACTTTTATCATAGAAACCACACTTGTTAATACTCATGCTAAATAAATTAAATGAGTATACTTTAAATTTTAGTAATACATCCATATTGTCAATGCTGTCTTCTATTCTGGAAAAACTGATAATTAAACACTCATTATATTCCTTTGAAATTTCATCTGAAACATCTAATTTAATATTATAATAAGGAGAAATAAATATCTGAAAGAGATATACTAGTAATAAAAGGTAAAAAATGTAAATACGTAAATATATAAAAATGCAAATATAAGTTATTGTGTTAAAACAATAATTGTAAATGTGTTTGTTAAAAGTTTTAATATTTATGGAATAGTATAAAATTAATTTTTCTAATAAACAAAGGAAATGTACATCGTTAGGCGATTTTTTAGTACTACCTTTGGTAGAAAAACGATATTTCATTTCAAAAAATATATTAATATATATGTATATGTAAATATATATATACAAGTAGAAAATAACCTTTTTTAATGGTTTAATGTGTTAACAATTTCTTTTTCATTAATTAGAAATGTGAAATTTATGTATATTTTACTGATTATATTTTTTGGATTATTCTTTTTTATTAAACTGTGAGAAGACAATTAGTAACATATGTAAAAAAAATTTTTAACTTTGAAAAATAAAAGAATAATCAGGATCATAATACTCTATTTAAAGCACGGTATTATAAGGTAAAATGATATTATATAAAATATTAATTTATAAAATATAATATGTAATTCTATCAACATGATAAATAATATAGATAATAATGCATCGCTGTGAACGCAAAATATAGTATGTGGACAATTTTTTATTTAATTATCAGTTTTTATACTCTTGTAAAATGCTAATTTTGAAATAATATTTTTTTTAGTATAAAAAGTAAAAAATATATTTTGGTCAATTTATTTGTTAATAAATTATGTGACCTCATCATTGTAATAATTGATTTTACATTATTTTAAGACATACAGCAATATATATGTTCTTTTCCAGATTTAACTAATAACACACTACGTAAATTACTAAAATAAATTAAATCAAATTAAATTAAATTAAATTAAAGTATTATTAAGAAGTACATGCTATGTGAAAAATGGATGATTTGAGATGGATAAATAATATTACATTATTTAAGAATTCCTTTTATATGTAGTTATCTTTTTGAAAAATTCTATAACTACAATTACAATATTAGCAAAAGATTATCACTGTCCGAAAATATAGGAATGTGATATTATACATTGCTTAGTACCATACAGTACAGTGCGAAACTTAAGTGTACTTTATTATTGTTACAATAGTATATATTTAAATAGGTATTTATATAAAAAAAAAATACTTCTTGAAGTGCATTATGGGCATATTATTAAATAAAGTAAAAGTTGCCTTTAAATATTAAAAATATATGAATATAGGAATATGTTTGATGGTCTAATATATTAATATTCTTATAAGCTTAAATAAAAACGAATCGTTGTATGATGGAGCAGCATACTGAACAACAAATATTTCTTTACAAATTTTTTTTATTTTGCAGCTTAACAAAATAATTTTGAAATATATTTTTGTAGTTCCTTTTTTTTATTCTGTTTTACTGAACAAAAATGTTTACATTCCTTAATATTTTACTTAGGGGTTCATTATATATATAACTTTTTATTAAAATATATACCATTTTATAAGTTATTCAAATATATAGTAATAAACGTATTATTTTATTATTTTTTCACATTAGAATATACGAAATAGAGAATCCTACGACGAAACGTAAGTCCACATTTAGGAGATACAAAAATTAATTAAATCTTGTGGTAAAGACAAATATTTAGTTATATAAGCACATAAAAATAATATAAATTTTCAACTACTTATATCTTAACATTTAATATATATAACTTTTGTTCTGTATTGTCAAGTTTTTATTTACTTATAAAATTAACTTCATGTTTAATTTACATATAGCATCATTTTGAATTTGGCTCTAGCCCAAGTAAAAAAATTCTTTTATTCACTTTAGTTATTTTCGTTTTTCACTTCTAAAACTTTATGGAAGAATGAACTCATTCACATGAAACATCCTTTTTAAGTGATATAAACCATTTGAAAAATCAGAAGGTTAATATATACATATCATATCTCATTATGTTGTAAATTTAATGTAAGCATATATGTATCCTTAAACATTAATTTAATTTTAATTTATTACTATTTTAAAATAAATTAATTTTGGTTAAAATATATTTTACTACTTTAATTTAAACACTGATTTACATTTATATTACATGCACTTTTTATTTTTTAACATTTGCCACTTTTGTTAAAATAATATTATACTTCAATGCGTGGTCTATATAATATAAGAATTTACCTATTTATCTACTTGTCCGTGGGGCACTAAAAGTTATCAAACTATTATTAAATTTTATTTATATTTCATGTATATACAAGGTTCATGTTTTTCTAACCTGAATCTCACACATACAAAATTAAAAAATTAATAAATTAATACATTGTCTTAAGGTATAAATAGTATTTAATGTTTGCTTATTGATCACAGAGAGACATCCATTTCTATTAAATTCGCACATAAATTAAATAATATTTTATATAATTAATTACTTTTAAAATATACATTTGATTTTTTATATCATGATGTTTTATAAAATCACTACTTACAGGAGTACATCTTATATTTCTTAAGGCAATTTGAAATTTAATAATATCCTAAATACGATGTTTCGTTATCTTTATCTTAATACACATTATAATGCACCCCATGTCAAGAACATACGGACGTGTGTATTTAAGGATATTATATTCACTCAATTATAAAAATCAGTGCTTTGCCTAATTAACAGTATCATTTTTGTGTAAATATAAGTGCCTTTATTCACATTTTATGTAAGGAAATTGGATATTAGAACCTTTTAGGAAAACATTGAATATATCAATTCTTATAAGGCGTTTCTATATTTTAATATACTACCATTACGCTATGAGAAATATAAAGTTGATTAGATATATGAGCACACTTATATAAAATTATAATTTTCTCACGTTATGATATTCTTTGAAAACAATCAAAATTATTCTTCTTATCTAATATATTCTTCCAAGGAAACAAAAGGGGAACTAGAAAAACAAAATATACTTTACACATCAATAAGTATCATTATCAGTGCCAATTCGTGAAGAAAAGATAAAATATTTAATATAATCAATAAAAAGATAGTGCGTACTATAAATATAATTATATGTCTAAAAATAATGAAATGATGTCTATGAAACAAAAGTTGATAACACCACAGTATATAAGAAACAGTGATAGTTGAATGATTACATGATTAAACTAAGTGTTCACACAATGTGACAAAATATTCAAATGCGAACTTAAAAAACATTATAAAAAAAAAAAATAATTGACATATTTCGATATTGTTATATGGTGTTTACTGCATTTCTGTTCGGCAGCTATATACAGTTTGTGAAAAAATAATACATTACAAAATTATCCTAATTGAACATGTTATTGTTTACGGAATATATGTTTAATAAAAATTGAATATCATACATAATTATTAAATATATTAACCTAAGTGAACATATCTAAAATTAAAACTAATATTAATATTTTTTGGAATATAAGAGAAATCCAATATGTAATATTATTTTTTTTATGTCACAACTAACGAGATGTCATTGTATGATAATCATTCCATAGAATATTATTAGCAAATAATTATAAATAAAATTAAATACTGTACTATAATAGAAGAAATCATGTCTATCGCATATATTAAAATAAAGAGGAAAAAAAATCAAAAAACTTGATTTCTTTTATGACTTCTTTGTAATTAATGAAGAAATGTTACACACATATCACAAATAATAGTACTTTTTTCCTGCTATTTTGAATTGGTTTATTAAAATATACTTAAGTGTTAAAATTATTAAATAAATTAAAATATATTTATTCCTTATTATTATACATTTAATATTAAATGAAAGAAAGTTTCTTGAAATTAAAATAAAAAAATAGATGAACAAAAAAATATAAGATTTAATGTAATTTTCCTATTTGATTGTTATACCATATTATGCTTTAGTAAAATATATACTATATAGAATAGGAAAAAAATATAAAATTCTTTAAGACATAAATCGTATAATTCGATAATATCAATTATCTTACATATTTTAGTGTAAAAAAATATAAAATGAAATACTTGCAAGGTTTTTTTGGACTTGATAAATATTGCTCAAAATCCACAAATGCGGTTTATTTTTAGTATTTCAGTATAAACCATAATTTTATCAATATTAAAATATTTCTTTAATTTTTTTCTTTCTTTATTATAGATAATTAAAAAAGACATTTTTCTTTAAATAACTGTTAAGCATAAATAATTATATTAATTTCGTAAAGCTTACATATTGAATGGCGTTAATAAAAATAAAATATATATAATATTTAATAACAATTATAAAATAAAACATTATCATGTAAATGTTTAAAAGGACATGAATAAAGTATGGTTAAATTTTGCAAATTTTAGATGTGCCATTTTTCAAATAAAGTAATTACTGTTGTAACATCCTAGTTGCGATAAATATTGCGTTATGTTATAAAAATTGTTTATTCGAAAATTGGCATATTTACCTTTTTGTAAGTTTTATCTTCTTTTATTTAAATGTTCATTTATATTGTATGAATTTAGTTAATATTGGTAACAAATTTAAATATTATAACATCAACAAAAAATGGAAAAACATAAGTAATTATGGTGCATAACTTAGAACCCCGAAATTGTGTAACTAATTTAAAGAAAAAATCATTTATTATATTAACAAAAAAATTTATTATAATTCTGAAATTAATAAGTAGTAAGATTTAGTACATCAATGGAATAAGTAATACATTTTTTATGTAATGATAACTGTGTACTAGGGAAGGCATTTAGATGATTTTTCAATTATAATGGCTGGTGTTGCACAGGATCCAACGTTAAAAGAACTAATACGGAATGTATATTTTCACTTTTAATAGAAGTTTATATGAATATTAGACTTCACGTTAAATATAACAAGAATTCGTGTATAAGCTCTCGTTTTTACACAAACGTACATTTTTCTTTCCTTTTTTTTTATAGCGTGACGTTATAGAGGATTTACCTTTAAACAAGTTTTATGAAGTATTAAATCATGCCTATTATTTTTATGATGATTCTAGCTTTTGTGATATATTAATGAGAAGTAATGTAATAAATAGTGCAACGGATCGTAAATACTGTTATAACCTTTTGGCTATATTAGAAAAATGGGATCATATACTGAAAATTTTCCAAGCACATGTTCCTGCAGAAAAGTGTTGTGAATATTTGAATTACTGGGTATACGATAAAATGAATGGAAATAAATATCGTTACAAATCTATGAAATTACTGTATTCTGCGTGGGATGTGATAAATAAAGAGAAAATAAAATCTGCTAACAAGTGTTGGCACAAGAATTTTAACATTAATGAAAATGAATTTAAAAAGAAAAAAGGTTTATATGTATTTTTAGAACTCTATGATACTATCAAGCGTAGTTGGGACGATTTGTCCAACACAAGTAATAAGCCCTATTGTGATTACATAAAGGATAATTTTAAGTTATATTATTCTATGAAACATGAACAAGACATATGTGGAAAATTTTCAGTGTATACAGATGAATTATTAGCTTTTGAAAAAAAATTTAAGGATAAATTATCTTTTTTAAGCGGAAAATGTCCTGATAGCAATCTAAATATGGTATTTAACAGAAGTGTTAATGAAACTACCACATCATTATCGAATGAGGATGAAGCACGATTGCAAGGAAAAGATAGTGAACTTGCTGCTAAAGGAAGTTCTGCTGAAGTTGAACCTAATCAAAAGACACTTGAAAAAGTAATTTTTACTTTTCTGCTATAACCTTTTGTATAATATTTTAATTAAATATTCTATAATTTAATTACAAAAAAAAAAAAAAAAAATATTTTTGTTGAAAATTATTTAAGTATGTAGACAAACTATTCATTTTTAATCTTTCAGACAGATGTCTTACAGCAATTAGGAACAGATGAAAAATATAAAAAGTTGAATAGGAATGACACCAAATATAAGTATTGCAAATATTGTGAAGATATTTTAACTTTAGAGATGGATTATCCAGGTATAAGTATATTTTGTGCTAAAATTGCAAGGAATTTAAGGGATTTATCTGACATGTTGAACGATATAAGCCATCATAATGATCGTTGTTCATATTTTGTCCATTGGTTATATGACGAGCTATTTAAAATGTTTAGTAATAATTCGGAATATCTTCATAAATTAGATGTCTTTAATAAACTACTTAATGTTGGGTATAAAATTAATAATGAATTAAGGGAAATGAATTGCATGTTTACATATGATCCTAAAGATAGTATTGAAGTATGGAAAGAGAAGAAACATTTACACGATTATTTTAAGGGTTTTGATAATATTAGCTGTGATTATTCTACTGATGTATATAAGTGTCAAAAACATTGTGAATATATTGCTCATACTAACGAATTATATGGAAAATATATAAATGGATGTTGTACTTACTACTATAATGTGGATGATAAGTGGGAAGATAATTGTGCAGGTTATTTCGAATGTGATAAAAAGTATAATCCTTACAATCTATATGCAAAACTTAATTGCGAAAATAGAGGATATGATAAAGAATTTAAAGAAGTTAAATATGTGCCGATTGACGCTTATATTAAAAGTTTAACAACAACATCGTATGATAATCCCCATTTACTAAAGTTGGGTAATTCAATTGTTCCTAATACCCAAGAAATCACACATTATAATTTAACATACGATCCATTTTATGTTGCTATTTTAATAGCCTTTGCACTTTTAGGAATATTTCTCGTCATTTTCATGTTCTACAAAGTATGAATTATGTTTTAATAAAAAATAATTTACCTTAACATTTGTAGCATATTTTCCTTAAAAGTTTTTAGTTATGAAACATATTTATTTTTTTATTTTTTTATTTTTACATTAGTTTACTCCTTTGGGATCTTGGTACGATAAAAGACAATTAAGGAAGAAAATAATTGAATATAACTATCATGGACACATGAATGAATTGTCACACTATGATTTCGGACAAGTAAGCGCACATCCAAAGAAGCGACTACGTATATCTTATAATTCTGCGTGATTTCTCCTACCATGATGTCGTATAAGATAGAGAAGACTTTAGAGCAAACTTATTAAGAGGTATACAAATGACCTGCTATCTGTAAATTTATTTAATATGGGAAAAAGTAAAAGGTTAAGGTTCAAATTTTGTTTTTTGGAATTAATATTTTTCTTTAATTATTATAATTATTTGTTTTCGTAATTTTAAAGTACTATTCCACTCTAGTTTGTTTGATTTCGTTATGTTTTATTTTATTTTTTTTTTTTTGTGATTAATTAAGTTTAGAGCATTTAATTTTTTATGAAAAGATATTTTTTAATTATTTATATATATACAACTGATTAATAAACATTTTTATTATAGTTTACATTAATTCATTATAGTAAATCATAATATTCAGCAAATATCCCTATAATAATTAGGTATATTTTTTGTAACAATGTAAATGCTACTTTTTATGTTTAAAAATAATACGAACAATAATATTAAGTTGTAAAGTGGATTAATATAATGGCGGACATTTTACAAGAGAATACATAAAAATTGTTGTATATTTGCATAAATAAAAAAGGAAATTCACTCTAAGACTACTATAAATAAAAACAAAGAAAACGTGCTTTATTTTTATTCGAAATGTTCAGTCTTTATTATTGAATCATTTTTTTTTTTTTTTATAAAATATTTATCCATATAACAGAAAAAAGAATAATTATCTATCTCACAGTATTGTAAAGATTCTACATCACCTTAATCATAAATAAAATATATAGAAAAAATATTTTATATCAATACAAATGTTATAAATTCGTTAATGATTACATGAAAAAAAGTATTATATTGTAATAATAAAAAAAAAAAAAAAATAATTCACATATCTCCATCCTTTCCCCTGTCTTATTGGTACATAAAAATAGTTAAAATTATTAATAAAATAAAAGGGTTACTTCTGAAATATGTAAAAAGCATGCAGCAGATTCATCCAATATACGATTTACAGTATGTAAAAAAAAACACGCTCATTTATTGTAATATTTATTTTTTATTAATGTAAAAAAGTAATTACTTTATAAAAATGGTTAAAAATTATTTATTACACATACACTATTAATGTGATGATTTTTATTCTGATAATTAACCATATTGCGTTAATTGTATTATACGCAAAATTAAAATAAGTAAATTTGAGCAAATAGAAACATATATACAACATAATTTATATAAAAAATTAAAATAAAATGTAATGAAAAAGATCTATCCGTTTTTGTTTTTACATGTCTATATGTAAAAGATTAATGGAAAAATGTGTTTAAATGTTTTAAAAATAATGAACTAGAATATTAATATGCTCAAGTTCTCATAGATATGAATTAGGTGTCAAAGCATGTAATACATGTTTCTTCATTTATAAGAAAGTATTAATACCTGTGTTATGCAAGGACATATAAATGTAGTTGTAAGCATATTACTACGTACACCTCGTAATATACACAATTCATCATTTATTACATATACTAATTTATTATCTAATGATGTTTGTACTAATAAATTAATTAATTTATTTTGCTGAAATAAAAAAATTTAATTAGTCTTACAAATTACATGTATATCATTTCATCTATTTTCTTCTATATAATTTAATACACATAAGCATAAATAATCGAAGATACATAATATAATGTTAACTATATGTTTACATATTTAGAGACAGTGTCCATAGTTCCTCCAAGCTCTTTAACAAATTAAATTTGATAAATATATTAATGTATATAGTCCTGTAGCGAATGGTAAAATACGTGATTTCTGTTATGACAGGAATGTCCAATAGAATTCTCTTGTGTATTTCCTAATGACGAATGATTTTCGTCTTCATTAAAATATATTCGTTGTCTTTTTTTTTTTTTTTTCATTAACTATACAACGAAAATACAAGTGGAATGAACTGATATACAAAATGAATTATATAAATTATTAATGAATATATATAATACTATAGTTACATTAATGGATATTTTTATATAATTAAAGATATAAAATATTTACTACTAGTAGGCATAATTTTTAAGTAACTTTATATAAAATGAAAATAATTGTAAATGTTCCCAAAAGTGCTAAACCTATTGAAAGAAAAATATGCATATGATAAGAACAATCTGAGACACTGGTTTAATGTTGCAAAACAAGGTTTTCACTTTTAGGGACAGGTTTTTCGCCAGTAGGTGTACTTTTTTGATGACAAAGGGAATAGTTGATTTTAGCAACTGTGTTTGGGAATATGGACATAGAAAAGTTTGATATAAATTCAATGCATTCCTCAATTTCTTTGTTACTAAAAGATGTAGGAGGGGGAGTGACATTTCTACTGGATTAATTTTCAAAGGTAAGAGGTAAAATTTTACACCATGCATTATTTTCTCTCCTTATTAACGTCTTATTGTTCTCGTGTAATAATGTGTATAATGGGTTAATTCCTTTCTCCCACAATTTTATATATAATTTACATTTTTCTCCATATATATACATGTACTTTATTTGTCCTAATCACCTGTTAAAATGAGAACAAACGGTTGATCGCAGAATGCTAGTATTTTCAAAATTATATTCTTTATTTCTGTCTAAATCATTTTCACTAAGATAAGAGGAAATATGTCCTAAAATAGTATCTGAAGTAACTTTAGTTCTACTTAAATAATTTTCATTCCCATTTATTTTCCATATATTTCTGTCAATTTCATTTAATGAACGACTAAGACATTCATTGGGGAGCATGACCACTTATGGTAAAAATAGAAAATAAACATAACAATAATTAAATCAATCATTATACCTAATCAAACAACGGTTTAATATCTAGCTAAAGAGATATTATTATATTTACATTACTCATTATAAATGATAGGATAATAAAAAATATAAGCAAAAATACTAGTATTTATCTTTTCAGGATTTTTAATCTCGACGGTCCTGAGCAAGTTGTGTACATTTCCAATGAATTGTGTAATATTATCAGTATTTTGATGGTACAAAAATCAAGAAATCTTATCTATATGCTATAGTTTATAACAAATAAAATATTTCTAAAAGAATATATATCTTTTGAATACACTGTAATGTATATTACATAAAAAAAAAAAATATTTATGAAATTATTCTTGAATTTAACACCAATGATAAAATATGTTAATATAATTAAATTAAAGTATATTGTGTTTTCATAATGTTATAAATCAAAAATTTCATATATATCAAAATGAAAACATTAATTCTCATTAGCGTAAGATTTATATTATTTCCTTATGCATATTATTATGTAGAAATAATAAGGACGCATATGTATATTAAAATAATTTATAAAGTAAATTTTAGTGATATATTAACTATTTTCTTTTAATATATAAGAATAATATAATAAAATATAGGAAATTTTAAAAAAATACATAAAAAGAAAAATATAAACACGAAAAAAAAAATTTCTATATTAAATATTGTGTTACTAAAATTAAAAATTTTACAATAGTTATTCTAATTTTATCCATAATACACAATGAAAAATTAAAAATAAAGAAAAGAAACTATAAAATTAAAAATAGAACGTATTATATATTTATTCGAAGGCAGGCAGATAAATGTGAGAATATGCCTCTCTCTGTTGCATGCACTGCGTCATTGGAATTCTCTATATTAACGTTCCAGTATTATGGCATTAATGAGAATAATATTTAATAAGTATAAATATTCTATTAATATATCATACTATTTTAATTAAATGTACCTGTATATATGTATATTCCTATTAATCATATAATACAATAAATTATATTTTAAATATGAAGTTGCAGTTAAATAAATCTTAAAAAAAAAAAAAGAATACAACGTTGCTAACAGTATGGTGTAAATTATACGTTTTTTTTTTTTAAAATAGTACAATTGAATATAGCACTATATAAGTTCAATTAGATAATAACATACCATATTAAAATATATTTCAGTAATAATTCCATTTATACAGGATTTTAATAATTCATTTAATTTTTAGAAAAAAAAGAACATGTAAATTTTAATCTTTGTACATATAATATAGAAATTATCTTTAATTCTTATTTAAGTATGTATATGTCAATTAAAACATTTTATAAAAATAAATATATGGAGTTATGAAATTTAAAAAAAATTATTTTTGTTTAAGTATTATATTCTATTAATTTTTGAAAGCAATCATTTAAAATTAAATTTCATAATTTAAAATAATGCTTACAAAACATTGTGTTTTTTGATGATATCTATTTTAGAAATACCAGGAAATTTTATGACTAAATATATATATCGAATAATTATTTTAATATAAATTTAATGCATGAAAATAAATGATTTTTTCATTGAAGACACTAATTCCTTATCATGTTTTTATTTAAAATAGAATTTTTTTTTTTTTTGTAGTTTATACGTTTTAAAATATAAATATACTTTTCCTTGTGTTCGGAATATTAATGTATGGGAAAATTAATATTTCATGTTACACATTTTAAAAGTTAGCTTAACATAACATATAACTTTTTTCAGTTTTTCCTAATATAATCTAAATTAATGAGAAATTCAATTCTATTAATGTTGTCTAGAAATATTTTTAGAAAAGGTGGTAAAAATTATTTATCTGCAAAATTTTAAGTAAGTTGTCATTTAAATACGGTTTACCTATAATTTAATAACTATTTATATTGAATTGTAGATGGAAAGGAACTAATCCGATTTAGTTTTTATATATTAAATTAGAAAATAAATGTTAATAGTATAATATATTTTGATAAATAATAAATATTCAGGTAATATAATATTATTCAATTTTTTAGTTGTCTGCATTTCGTAGTTATTTCACTAGTCTCTCTTCTATCTAATATTATTAATACTGTTTAATAGTATTATGTTTTGAAATACATAATAAAATACTACTCTTCCTACAAATAATGTAATGAAAATAGTTTTAATAGAAGACACTGAAACTTTTAATTTATGATACATTTAACAAAAAGAAGCATTCTGACAGTGAATAACTTATTGTTCTTTATATAAAATTGCATAAATGTTCAAAAATTATTTAAACACTTCATGAATGAATCATCATTAGTATTACATGATAACGCAATATTTCTTTTAACAATGAATGGTATACATGAAAGATATTATTTAAAAATTATTTTTTCTTTTTGCGAAGTAGCATATATAATTTTATTCACTGATGAAAAAGTAAATAAAATTTGCATACAGCATATATATAAATTTTCGCATATATATACACACAAGAGATATAATATATTGAATTAGTACTTTTGTGAATTCATTATATTTAAACATTTTAATGGATAAATATAAATGTTCTAATATGGACTATATATAACATATAATGGGTAATAAGATCGTAAGTTATTTATAACTTCATGATGTTTATGTATTTTTAATATTACCTTATATACTATTTACCTTTTCTTACTATTTTTTCTTTTCATTGTGCTTAATGAAAATTTTTATATTAGCTTAATATATAATCTTTTTTTGTATTAATTAGTTTTATTATATTTGTTACATTTATTGTGGTGTTTTTTAATTTTTATAAACATAACACACTGAAAGATTCATATTAGCAAGATGAACTTACTGATTTTTTGTATACGCAACAGCTTGTTTATAAATTCTATATTAATACTTACAAATATTTATGTCTTATATATTATATATGTCTGTTTTTAATTTTAATATATAAATTTTAATCATAGTCGTTAATATTAAACATTTAAAGGTAAATTATTATGCAATTTAGTTTATTTATTCATAAGTAAGAATATTATAAATTAAATATTATTGTAACATGAAACATTTATTTATCAAATATGAAAGTAATAATTTCTTATATTTTTAGCATTAATAAATTCTTATGGATATATGATTATTGAAATTGTGCTTGTATACTTTATATATATACAGTTACTCCACTATGAATAATGGAAAATAAAATTATATGTATACTGTTTTTTATGATTCTCTTAGAACTATTAAATGTATATAAATAAAATTTTACTAATTACTATAAAAATTATTTCTGCATAAAATAATTCTGCTCTAAAATGAAATGTTTCTATTATGTAATATCAAAGAATTGCAATTTTTGAACATCATGTATGTGACAATTTATTCTATCTTTTCTTTCCTTTTAATTATAATTATAATTATAATTTATTTACTCTTCTACGTATATGACTATGTTATCTATAAAATTTTTGTATATATTAAATTTGAAGTTCTAGGTTAGAATAAAATAAATGCATTACCAAATATTTTGAAGGAAAAAAAAATATACAAAGATACTTAGTTTACATTTAGTTATAGATCAGTATATATCAGAACAAAATAAAATAATTATAAGCGAAATGTCTTCTACTTGCCTGAACATGTATAATATATTAATTTTTTTTATGAATATAAAAAAATAAATTTATTATAAAAATAATCAAAATGTTAATAAAAGTTTAATTTATTATTTTTATGATTTATGACTGAAACATCGAGTTTAATGAAATATGTTTTAAAAAAATATCTAAACAATATTATGCAATCTATGTTTTGTGCCTTTATATTAAAATGGGGGGTGTTTTGGTTTACATAAATTTATCCTGTAAAAACAAGGAATTATTAATTAATATATAAGAGGCATCGATGTTCATTTTTTGCATATGCAATTCATCAAATAATGAAAACAAAATTATTATATAGAAAATGTACATATTCATTATACAGATATAATAAAAGGACAAGATAAATTTTTAACTATTACATCACTATCTCTACATATGTAATAGCATATATATTCTTTTAGTAATTAATTTATAAATTGATAATATGAAATTACTAAAAAATATGAAATATTAGTTAATGCACAATAAGTTATATACTAAATGTTGATGTTCAAGGATACCTACAAACGGAGTGCATTTTATTCTTATTATTTGTAGCACTAATCCTTATTATATTTGTTAATTAATTTAACTACTAATTTTGTTTATATTTAATATGAAAATTATTTTTATTTTATATTACCAGCTACATTTATAATCATAATGGTGAGCAGTAACAAGCGTATTTATTATTACGAAATTAATAATAAATCATGGCATATATACACCTACGTAGATAAATGCAGTTTTTTTCTTCATACTTTATTCACGAATTATTATTGGAAAAGCATTTTTTGTCTTACATATGTTTTATGCTATCTTTATAAATACTTTGTATTGTCTGTTTAGACCTATAAATTTTTTATGTCAGTGTTCTTCTTATATTCCACGATCATATATATATACATAGTTTTGTTTTAATTCTGGATTTATATATATTATACTCTATAACATTTATTCCTTTTTTCACGTGTGTTAATATGACTTATAGGAGCACCTTCTTTTATCAGTTCAACTTAATTATGGAAAGCTAAAAATTATTCTGATAAATTCAGTGTTCATAAATTCTGAAATGACCTATATCCTATATTATAGCTCTCTATATTCGAGTTTGTATCGTCATTTTCATAATTTGTTCCTAAATTGCGGTCTCTGTGATTTTCAAAAAATTTGAAAATTTTTATATGCCTTTGTATTCGAGGACGTAGCCAGGTTCCAAAAGGTGTAAACTAATATGAATAAAAATTGCATGTAGAATTATAAATATAAGACTCCTCTTAATATAATTATTTAATTAATTAATTATATGCATCTTGCTCTTAAAATATTAAATTTGGGGGAAATTTATATTTACCATATATAGAAGATATAAAAATGAAAATATTCCCAAAATTATACCTATAACTGTAATTATTGTAATTCCTGAATTCCCATCTGAAGAATGAGTTTCGTGAGATCCTAAATCTGAATTCACACGTATCATCTGTTTTTTTTTTATTGCTGCATTGTAATCTGGTAATTCTATTAAATCAGCACTCTTACAATTCCCCAATGAACTAATAAAGCCTTGGAGTCCTTCATATATTTCTCTATAATCTTCCAATATATTACACAATGGTGTTTCTTCATTGTCAGGACAATTTATTATAATTTTTTCATACTCATCAACGCATATTTGTGAGTAATGTAAGCATGATTTACCTTCAGGACTAGGTTTCACACTAACATTACCAATTTCGTAATAATTAGTATATAATGCATCTAAAATTTTCATGTTATTCAATTCAGATTCATCAATATCATTTATTATATTCTCTAAATTATTCTTATCAAAGTCCGCATCTTTACGTTTTATTTTATTATAGAAATCTTTTGCAAGAATATTATTTGTACCTTTTTTATTTAATTCAATATTTAACCAGTAATTAGTGTATGCAAAATTTTTAGTACTTTCTGAAAAAGCACGATATGGATCTTCATCTATGTTTTGGTATAAAAATTTAAACTTCTTGCAAAGATTTTTAGCAAAATCGATGGTTTCTAATGAAAAATCCTCTTCATTGAAATCACATTTATTATCGTTTATAGTGTTTACATCAGTTGTTTCTATCAATTTATTATAGGTCATGTAATTTTTTATATCCTTAAAAAAGTCATACTGAAGTAAAAATATAAATATCAATATAAAAATAAGTAAAAAAATTTTTTTTGTAACTTTATTTATATTATATATGGTTTTAATTTATTTTAAATTAATGTGCAATGGAAGATTATTTTAGAAATAATTTTAAATGTGAATCCTTAACATTTGCCATGTTTAGAAGAATCGATCTAGTATGAATTATGTTATATATATATACTAAAAATATAAAGTATCATGTTTTTATTTATATGAAAAAAATAGGGAATGATTTCCTTCGTATATGTTATTAGTTGTATTTTATTAATACTAATATTAAAATTAAACTGTTCAAGTAAAAACTGTACTTTCATTGTTACATGAAATTGAAAATAAAGACACAATGTTAATATTGCGTAAAAAAATTTTATAACAAATTGTTAAAGTAAAGTATATATATGCATAAATCATAATAATTCATATAAAGTATAAAAATGTATAGAAAAAAAATAAATTAAAACCTTTTCAGTTATAAATATATTATACAATCTTATGAATGTATTATGAAATATAACAAATTGTATTTAATATATAGAGACATATGTGATCATTTTAATGGTATAACTTATTTATCCATTTTCTCCTGTTAATATATATTTGCAATAATAAATAATATTTTCGTAAAAATATAATCTTTTCCTAAATTTAATTAATTAATTTGTTCTAGTGTTTTACTTTATTGTATTACAATTAATATATTTATAGTTATTTATAATTACTGATTAAATTTCATATTTTATATTTAGCAGTATAATATATGTAAGTGCATTTATAATATTAAAATACGTTTTTATTCAAGATTACGTCTAACCAGTCAAACAATGGAAAAATGTAGTTTTTGAATTATATATAAATATCTAAAAATAATGAATTAAATATTTTTATCAAATATATTAACTTTAACATAAATGTGTACATATAATTTCATTTTTTAAAAATACAATTGTTAATTTGGTTTTTTTATTTTAAAAATTATGTGTTAGTTTTTTACAAGTGAAATAGTGCTTCGTGCAAAATTTTATAATATGACATTGTGGAGCATACAACAATATGAACACTTTTTTAATTATATTGTAAAAATAAATATAGTTATACTTTTATTGATTATTTATTTTTTGCGTATAGAATTTTTTTAATTTATACTTTTTAATTAAATATTATGTTATTCTAGAATGTGCATGAAGAATATACCAACGACCACATGTCTATTAATGTACAATCTCTACGCCATAATGTACCTTAATGCAAAGTTGCGATTTATTTAGTATGAAAACTGTGCAAATGGTTTACGAATGATAATAATAAAATTAAAAATATAATATTTTTTAACAAATATATGACGTGTTTATGTATCTTCTATTCATAGTACATAAAAATTAATATATTTCCTCTACTTTACCAAATATATAAAAATTTATGGAAGTTCCTTTTAACATTAAACAATTTTTTTGCATTAATAAATTTTGCATTTAGATTAATTAGTTCTCTAAATATGGAAACATCTCTAATAATATGTTACGTTTGCTTATAACATATATGAGAATTTATATAAATAGTAATTCTTGTATAGAATAAAATTTAATAATACTTTTAAAGTAATATAATTGTTTCTTATACGAAAAAGATATAAATTTAATAAATATGAGTAAAATGATTAAAAAAATTCATCCACATTATATAATTTAACTAAAATTTTTATACGTACTGTTATTATCTGAATTAGTAATTATATAAGTAGATAAATCAAAGTATAGGAAAGATTTAAATAAGGAATTCATTAATTTTTGTGGATATTGCTTAATATGCATAGTATAAACGATTGAATATGTTAAAGAAATTTTTAAGTATTGATGAATTATATATACAATCCTCATGAATTATTAAATATTTGAAATTTGTTAAAATATTTATTCAATATAGAAGTACTTTAACATTAATGAGAAACCAAATGATGCTATTTATATTAACAGAGAACAAAAGTGGGTAAGAATAGAGAATAAATTTAAAAATATTTTGAGTAAACTAAAAAATAATAGGAAAAAATAAAATACTATATAATTATTACAGGATGAGTTTTTAAGCAGCAAATAATAATTACTCATTATCACATGGCTTCGAAGGCATATCTCAATTATTCATAAGTTTGTACAATTCACAGATGAAATCCAAATATGTGCCATTATAAATTTCAATTAAATTAGATATAAATAATAAAGTTACACCATTAAATTTTATATAGATTTTACGAATTAATTAAATGATAAATAAATACTGAAGTTCTCGCAACTGGGAATCTTGTAAGACATAATAATGTGTCGGTTCTTCTGCCTTTAATTCCTTATGGAATCAAAATAAATGAAATTTTAAAAGTATGACATTTTACTAAAAATAAATTAATAAAAAAAATATATATAATAGTTAATAAAGATTATTGTCGATGTTCATTAATTTATACTCTCTTTGTGTGTATCTGTTCATTTTGATGAAACCTTTTACCGTAGGCTATTCTGAGTGTAATAAGAAAAGAGTTTACATAACTTATTCCTTTTTACATATTAAAAAAATAACAAAATAATCCATTAAAATATATATTCTTTAATAATAATCATAACTATAATTAAAGCATTCTTACCAAGTTATATTTAACTACTCATTAATATTAATTATATAAATAAAAGAGCATAGTATAATTGCGTTATGTTTACAATATGCTTAATATTTTAATAGATACCTTTACTATAACATAAAAAGGTGTATATATATACTAGTTTTTTTTATTATCATTTTTCAATTTTATACATAAAAAATATAAAAGCTGAATTCGAGTTCTTTCATATGGGAAAGACATAAATATAAAGTGGAAAATACATAAAAGAATATATAATAATAAAAATTTTCATAATTAGTGTTGTGTCTTGAAAATGTCAGATCTAAATTATAAATGTGTTTGAATAAATTAATGCAAATAATATCAATATAGTTTAAATTATAAATGTAATAATATTTTTATTAAGTTAGAAATGAAAAAAAATTATGTGTTTTTCTTTTTTTCAAGTAATTATATAAGTCTCTAGTTTAATATACGTTTTTATTTGTTGTGTGCGTTTAATTATAGGACATTTTACTTAATTTTTTATTCGAACGCCATAAATTATCTATTTCGGCGTATTGTATCTATGAAATAAAATAAAAAATAATAATTTTGTTATTCATGAAATACAACGGAGATTAAATTATAAATGTACACTAATGTTTTTTTATGTAAAGTGGAATAAATATTTTTTGCCATTCTCATGATATTTGCAAGGAAAATTTTTCTACGAATTTGTATTTTCCTTACTTATCTAGGTGAATTTTATGCAATAATAGTATATCGGTTCTAATGTTTCAGACTTATTAGCTCCTAACTCAACGATATAATAAGTACATGTATCTTTTGATAATTTGTGAATAATAAGAGTTTAAAAAATCCCTTTCATAACATAATTATTTTATAACATGAAGGAGGTATTAATAGTGTAAGCCATGTAAAAACTGAATTATTACATATATATAAATGCTGCATGCTTCAATAAATATTTGTGCAAAGCGATTATTAAAAATTTCTGAACCTAAGTTTTTATAATTTATTAAATATCCCTATTAAACATGTCTTCATCGAATTATTTGTTATATATAAAAAGAAACTTATGAATTCTCAAAAATTATTTTCCATTTAAAAATTTTTTTTCTTAGTTTTTTATGTTGTCTTGCATGTCAAAATAATATAGTGAATATAAAAAGAAAAAATATTTCTATCCATTTGAAATATATTAATATATGTTAAAATTTATAACTATTAAGAATAAATGTATAAATTAAACAGAGAATTCATTTAAAACGAAAACAAACAGTTATTATATTAAATGAGTTTTAAAATAAAATTATAGTTTTATACATGCAGAAAGAAAAAAATATATTTAATTTAAAAAAGGAAATTATAGTACATTTAAGATGCATTGTTTTATGTTATTATATTTCTGCTTCCATCAATTTTGAGTAATATGGAATGTGGTGCATATTATTTTTAATATAATTATGCCTTTTAAAGTAATATGCTAAGTAAATGTATTAAAAGGAATTTAGTTCAGAAGCATATAGAATTATATAAGGAATTACCTTATAATTTCTATCCATACATTATAATTTGTTTGAAAATAACTAATGTGTATCATTCCCATCTAGACCATCTCTAATTTTCCTTTTTTTTTATTTGATTTCGAAGAAAGGATCCCAAAGGAGTAAAATTACATACAAAAAAAAAGCACAATAAAAATATAATATAAATATTAAAATTTGTTTTATTTATATTGATAATATATTATGAATAGTAACATACGATAGTAATTTTTGTAAAAGGAATTTTCATTTACATTATGCAAAAATAAGTTACCCAGAAATGTTCTCAATAGTGGAAAACTATATGAAAAAATATAGTGACATGTAAGTTGAGATGTTAAATTTCCCGTATTATGTGTCTTAGTTTGGAATCTCGAAGACAAAAAAATTCCTCTTTTTACTAATAATTCTTGTTATTCTTGTTATTCTTGTTATTGAAGTTGTTTTTTTTTCAATATGTGTTCCCACGGATCTAACTGTATCAGAAGCTTCCCTTGTTAATCCATTTTTTTTTTTTTTTTGTATGTCTTCAGACAAGAGTTTTATTAGATAATATGTATTAGCTTTTTCATAAAAAATTGTGCATTTATTTAAATCGTCATCATGTAATATTTTATCTATATTAGTATTTGATAATATAATTTTCAGAATGTAATTGCTGTGTTCTTTAGAATGAAAAATTTCTATATTACTTTTCATACATATTTCTTCACAATCTTCACAGTTTTAGTGAAATATCCTTCTTAACATTCTGCTATTGTCATAAACGATGGAAGAATTAAGTTGACATTATTTATTTTCTTTTTTGTATTTTTACATTACAACCTTCTTCATCACAAGGAAAACCTTTCAAAATGTACCAATAAGTCTAGTATAATTTCTCACAAATATCTAATCTAATTTATCATATATCCAATAATTAAACAATTTAAAACTATTACGCTTAAAATTAATTCTTTTTTTTTTTTTTTAAATAATTTGTTAAATAATTCATAGCAATAGAACGCAGCTTCATAATATCATCATTACAATTATAAGAGACCCGCTGAAATGCATTCTTCATGATCTATGTTTACTGATGATAAAAAATTATCCACCCTACTGTAAAATCCATATGGTGGCTATATACTAGAACAGTAACGCTAAAAATTGAAAAAAATAAGAAAATACATAAATATTTATGTTGACAAGAAATAGTTATTAAGATACATACATAATAGAACATGAAAGTGCTGAGGAATAAATAATAATTATTTCTTGTAATTTACTAAAAAACTGCATTTGCTATTTTTCTGTATTTGATTATATTGAATATTATCTGAAATCTAAAAAATAATGTAATTTTTCCGATGAAATGTTAATATACTAATGGCGTAACAATTAATAGCTACATTATTTGTATAAAGATTATCTAAATGCTTATAATATTTTATAAATTTCTCTTTTTTTATAGAAGTCAGATAAAATCAATAATGTGTATTTCACATATATTATTTACGGTTATTATGAATATTTATTATTACAAAAATTTCATAAGTGTATTACAGAAGGAAACATATATGTGCACTAAAAAGAAAAAAGCACACCACTAAAAGAAGGACAAAAAGGGATACACTAGTTTTAGAATTAATTTTATATTAACACATATGTGTATAGTATGATATCGATACTTGAATTGGGAAAAAAGGGAATAACGCAAAAAAGAAATTTCATGTAATTCGTGAACCATATTTAACGATTTCTTTTACTCTTTATTTATAATAGTTTAAGCTTAAAGATCTTAATTAAAAGAAATTAAATGAATTCTTTTTAAATAGTTTATTTTTTTAATATATAAAGTGTACTTACTAAGAACGTTCACATTTTAGATATATGAAAGAACTATTACAAAATATTGATTCAAATATACATATAAAAATAAATTAGTGTAACTTAGTGTTGTTCCGTTATTATAAAATAATGGATTGACAGCAAGTGTTAGCTTATCTTTAGCATGAGTTAATAGAATATATAATAAGATATTATGTTTTATATACTTGTTATTTCATGAAGAGATGTTTTTCTTAATATACGAATTCGTATGATTTAATTTATTTTTTATATTTGTTCACACGATTTTTTTATAATTTTAATTAAACTATATTTTCTCTTTTTTTTGTGTCTGATTGCTTAATAATAATATAATTGATTAATTTATTCATGAATTTTTCATTTATTTTTTCAATAAAATTCTTAAAAATAGGCTATCACATTTTTATATATACTAAAAGGTGTATTTCGCTAAAATTATTAAACTTATGGTAATGAAATCTTTGTGTTTTATTACTGCGTATTAGGGAGTTTATAAAATGTAAGAATATTTCCTTCAGAAATGTATTCAAATTTGTGGGTTTATGCCTTTAAGAATTTTTCTCTTTTGGAAATATATAACATATGAGGAAACAGGCATTACATAATTTCTATTAAATGTTTTTTTTGTATTAAATCATTATTTACTGAATGAATATTACGACTAAATTTGGTGTAAAATTATAATTATATACATGAAATTGGACGTTATTTTTGAATATAAAATTAGTAATATATTATACTAAATTATCCTCATTACTAAATGATGCTTGATAGAGTATGTAAAATGATATCACACTAAGAAGAGAAAAGGAAGCTCTAACTTTTATGAATTAGTGAATTTAATGTATTCTGGTACACTAATGCTACCAGTGGTTATTATACATAAGGAAATATTTGTGCCATCTACAGCAAAAAGTAATGTCTTTTTTTCTTAATATTTAAACTTTTAATATAAAGTTAAATAAAAATAGTTAAAAAGGTTAATTATTTAAGAACAAATTAAGTAGAATAAATACAGAAATTGAATTATAAGTAAATATAGAAAATTGCGAAAAAAATTGCGGAATATAAAATTTTCCTTGATTATGGTATTGTGCGAAGCCTGCATTGTACATAGAAAAATAAATTAAACAAACACGTACATATGTACATTATAATATGAATAATACCATTTAAAACGAAAATATCAAGGTTATTAAAAAAGTAGTTATTATGCAATTAACAAAAAAAATATTTCTTTAAATTGTATGCGTTAATATTCCATTATATAATATACAAAAAAAAAAAAATTTTAATTAGTTATTTGTTTTGTATACATTAATTTTTCATCCAATATTATTAAACAAAAATTAATGCAAATTTTTCTTTAGACGTGTATATGAATATCCAGAGAAACATTAATGTAACATTCTACCCATTTTTAATATATCCAAATTATGCATGAAAAGTGTATCTTTAGAAATATTGTCTTCTGCATGTATATTGCTATATCTCCTTTAATAATATATCTTCAATTATATGTGTATTATGCATGAAATAATTTTTTTTTTAAATTGTTTTAGTCATAATAAATGATTAATTGTTATTAATAATATAACAATAGTTATTAATAATATTCTTTAATATAATAAATAAGTGTTAAAACCTATGAATATATAAAGAAACATTAAGAATTTTAATTATATATGCGTTATTATAGTAGAACATTTTATTATTATAATATTCTCTTTATTTAATTCTTCTACAAATAAGCAAAATGTTATAGTGTATATACTTAGTAATTAATCTATGTGCTTATTTATTTTAATACATAATACTTATTTTTTAGTAAATTTTATGAAAATATATCTTTTATCCATATACCGAATATTAGCCGTATAATAATCTTTAATTTTACCTACAAGGACATACTGTTTCTTATAGTACTATTTATCAGCGTTATGCGTAGATTTTTTGTTTTATATTAATAAATACATTTGAGTATAATTTTTCTTTTACAAATATAATTTTTTTGGAATAAATTGAGGTGATATATGTTATTAAAAATTATAATAACATTTGTCTCTAGTACTTATAATGTACATTATTACATCTGCACAAGTGTAAATATTTTTATACCCACTTTTATTAGTTCATTTTTACTATAATTTCTACAGAGGAGGAACTTTCTTTATTTTACTTCGTTTATTTAATGTCCATGTGATAAATACAAAGTATATGTTACTGAGTTAATTAAATTCATTTTTAGTATAATGCCATACAGTTTTATTGCATTTGCATTAACATATTTTGTGTCATAATTATTCATTTATTTTTTTATCAGTTATAATTATAAAATTTCGAATGTTAATTATCCCTCTAGTTGTAATAAGTTTTAGTCTTTATGTAAATAACTATATTGTGTGTATTCTTGTTGACCATATGAAAAATGAATTACTTTTTCCTCGTTATATGTAGCCTCATACATGATTCCTTCTAATTCAGTTTCTATTTCTTTTTTTTTTTACTGAATAATCTACCTAAGGGGGTACAGTAAGGTATAAAACAAAAGGTTCTAAAACATTATATGTTAATTAAAATATATTATAAAAATGTATTCATATAAGTTATTATTTTACTTTAATAAGAATAATGAGTAAAATAATGGCCAAAATTATTAAAGCTATTATGATATATTTCATATATGGAATTTGCTCATGTTTTGGAATAGGTGTTATTGGTTCTACATCTACAAAGTCATTAAAAAAAATTATTATTATTTATATCATTCATAGTATATGAAGTAGTTGTTTCGTAAAAAGGGTATTAAGTATTATTAGTATTACCTGGAGATATATAAGTTTCTTCGGAATTATCTGTATTAGATGTAGGAAAAGTCTGTATATCATGATCAACAGGTGCTTTCTCTTGAAGGGGTTGAATTCCTGTAGTATGAGTAAAAGCATTATTTTGAGAACCAGCGTCATCATTTTGATTTTTAAGCTTAGGAGATTTTTGAATAATTGTATGATTTTTTCGTATATAATATGATAGAAGAAGTATAATAATAATGTCATCATGTCCACCATGGACATATTCATCTTCAATGTTTACGTCACCAGTACTCATATCATCATCATACTTATTATCTATAATTTGATAATAATCCTTTGTATAATTTTCCGAAATAATATCATAAAGACCGCTTTTACCGGAAGGATTCCCTTCCGAGAAATAATCAGAAAGGTAACTCCTTTCATAGTCATTTTTCAAGGAGGCACTACTTGAATGAGAATGTGTTTCATCATCTATGGAATGTTGCGCATTGGATAAATTCGTTGAAATGATCTCTTGTAGACTAAAGGTGTTAGAATTTTCTGTTTTATGTTCAGGTGTTACTTCATTGTTCATATCAAAATTATTTGGAAATTTTATTTTTTGGACATAATATGAAGTAGGTTTTTTATTTACTGATTCTTCTTTATTACATAGTTCTGGAACATTACCCGACATTTTTTCAGAATCTAAACATTTTTTTTTTGCAGGATTCAGTATCGCTATATTCTGATTTTGCTTGACATTGCTTCTCTGATGCTGTTTCTTTATGAGAATATTTTTTCTCTTCACGTAATTCACCTACTTTCTGAGTTAGTTTACTGTCTTCTTCTCGAAGCATTAATTGCGGTACACATTTTTTATATTTATGTTTTCCACCAAATGATTTCTTTATACCATCTTCAATTTTAAAATAATATTTGAAATAATCATGTTCATGGCATGCTTTATAATCATTCGTTTGATTTTCTATATATATATATCTAATTCTTCGCATTTACTAGGGACATCTTCATTTTTAGCTTCATCTATTTCTTTAATTTTCTCCTTTACTATAATATCATCATACAAACTTAAGCACTCATAAAATTCCTTTTTCGGATCGTTATTATAAATTGTAAAAGTTACTTCAGCAGGCATTATCTATCGATTAATTATAATTTTAGCCGTTTTTCCTTTTTTTTTTGTTTAAATAAAAAATTTGTAAAAATAATTTATATATGGATGTAATCATGTTTGCTGCGATGAGGGTTAACTTTTCATAAGATGACGAAGAATTATTATATAGTGATTTTAATAAATAAAAAACAATGTTAATATAGCATAATTGTTCATATGATTTAATGTATCAATAGTTTGTTTTAAAAATGTTTATGAATTATTTGAATTAAATTAAATTATAAAAATTGGACATATAAAGCTCTTATGTGACATGATATAAAATAAATGAATTTAATGAGATTTATTTTACGGAATTTCTGCATTTTTATGTCTTATATAGATTATAGCTATTTATATAAGATAATGTGATTTTGAAAACAGGTTGTAACAAAACACATATTCCCAATTAAAATTCACTATTATCTGACCGTAAAAATAGATAACAAATAATAGAAAATTACATATAGAAAGCATATATCACTGAGACAATAGTTATTATCCAGAATTATCATTTATATATATGTATATATATTTAAAAGCTCCGTGTTCAACATATTTTCAGTATTTGGTCTAATTCATTTAAAATTTTTATAGATCAATTAATAGAAAGTAAAAAGAGTTAATCTAATACTTGACATATTTCCTAATTTATCAAATAAGCATGTAAATTAATTTTAATTCATTTTTAAGATTTGGTTAAGAAATATATATATAGTAAACAAATTACATTTATATTTATTATATTAAAATGGAAAAAATTGATTGATACTCTCTAATGAAGTAATATTACACTTTCATATATACACGTTAATATGTATTAAATTTAAAAAATACGTTAAAGGTCGATAATTACTATTATCATTAATTGTTATTATATTTGTTTTAGTTACTTGTTCAAATTAATAAAAAGATTATTTTTTTTTTTTTATAACTTTGTTTATTATATTTATTTAGGCTAAATTACACTAGAACTACTAAAACATACATATTATTTTATTATGCATATTAATAATGAATAATGTAAGAATTACACTGTTATTTTTACAACACGAATTTTTAAAGCAATCTTAATATTTGTGTATGCTGTTCTCAAAACATGCTGAATAAATTTATATGCAGATATATTAATTCTAATACTTTGGGTTAGTTATAATGGTTAAGTTTTCAAAATGGTAAAAAACCACTGAAAAAGATGAAAAATATATGTGCCTTTTGGAAATAAATTGTGTTCCTAAAAAATCGAATTTACTATAGTTTATTTTCCATATAAATTACTCATTTAATTAGAAAATTTCCCCATTTTATTTTATAATATTTTCAAGTTATTTTATTAATGTTGTATTCTTTTTTCTTTTGAATCTTCTACTTGTTATTCAGTGCGTTCATTAACACATTGTATAATAATAATATGAATAGAGAAAATAAAAATAATTTTTTAATATGCTATTAAAATAATGTATGCTAAAACTGTAAGTGTGAACACACCCGTTGTACTAACATTGAGATTTGTGCAATGTACATGTATTTGTAGAACAAAATGTGCAAACAGGAAAACATGATTTAGTGTGTATAAAAAAATTTTGATGAACTCGCAAGAAATGTTCATATAAACTTATAAAATAATGTATAAATTATTTTTTTTTTATGTGGAATTATTTTATATATAATTTATCTATTTTTCTTTCTTAACTTTTAGAAATTAAATGAAATTATTGAGTGACAACACCTTTTATACATTGAAGTTTAAAAAGAACCAAATATGATTTATAATAGTTCAAAAAAATAGTTGAATTTCCTTTTGAAAGAATAAATATGCTATTGCACTGTTTCAAATTTAATAATGTGTGTTAAAATTAATTTATTGTATATATAAATCCTTTACATTAATTAAACAAAATAGAAATTGAAAACATGAAACTACTGTCTAACGTGACAGAATGTGTACGTAAACATTTTTATTTAGCGTAATTTTACTCATGTGAATAATATATAACATATTTCATTTCCGAAAAAAGCTTGACCTTTATTTTTATTATATTACATAAAAGTTCCTACATGTCTTTTTGATATTTTAAATGTATTTTTGTGTATATTAAAGGATTGTTTTGATTTCTGTAATATGTATACACTAAATCGTTTATTTTAAATGTGGAGAATCGTAATGTAGAATAAAAATAATGGAATGATCACAATAGCTTAAAATGTATGATAGCACTTTGTACATAAAGAAAATAGATCATTTTCAATTATAAAATTATAATTAAAGTGGTTTTTTCGTGAATATTTTAAAAATAATACAAACGAATAATTGTTATATTTCATGATAAGACGTATTTCTCATGCCATAAAATGGTATTTATTTATTAAGCATTATACTTACCTTTTAATTATTTTTCTATATTTATGTAAATTTGAATTGTTTCATTGTGCATTTGATAATGGCAAGAAACATATATAAAATTATAATATCAAAATGAATATTTGTTGAATAATCGTAATAGTTATATTGTGAGTATAAAATCGAAATATTTTTTCACAATAATTAGACCATTATTTTTTGCTATTTACATATAAAAAGTGTAATGGAACTAATATGATAAATAATTATTACTTAATAATCACAATTAATACATGGGCATATTATGAAAGCTTTTTTATTATGAAACATGTTAATAAAAGAATATACGCCCTTTTAAAATAAAAAATTTGAAATAATTTCCCCCCCCCCAGTAATATAATACCCTAGGTGTAATAATAGAATACTAATTTTCCCATTATTTTTTTTTAATCAAGAATATTTTAATGTCAAAATGCGATAATAGCATTGCTATATTTTAATCATAAAAAATGATTAAAAATCGGTTCTGAGAAACAATTCTTTATTCTTTAAAAATAGTTCAAATTTGTAGAAGCTCTACGAAAGGGTTCCAAATTCCGTTGTTTTCCATATATGCATATAAATATTAAAAAACTATAATTTTTCACTTGAGTTACATGCCCCTGGAAGAATTTGAATTTTAAAAATTATCGTCTTATGTAGTATTATTATTTTTTTTATTAAAAATATTTTATATAATATTTTATTATATATATGATGTTCTCTTAAGTAACAACTGAGCTTTTATCCTCAAGCAAAACATATAATGTTTATCTAACTCTTTATGTCTATTTTTAGAGGGCTAATTTACAAAATTTATATTATTGTGTAATATAGAAAAAATTTAATTAGAATGTCCATTTTAAAAATATAGAATACTCCCAAATCAATGATTATAAATTTAGAAATATTTCCCAAAAAAATGAAAAGAATTTTAAAAGCTTATCTACCGAAGTGAAAACATATTATAATCACGGAAATGGATGTTCCTATTTAACCTATCTCATATTTTGAGAATTAAATAAAATATTAAATTCTACTTCTTATTTTTTTAATCGATCATCAATTATGGATGACCATAATAATGTAATAGCCAAAATTTATTAGGAATTATCAACTGTTCCAAATTAATTTTTGATATATATCAAAATTGAGTTTTATATTGATGAAACTGAAAATTTTTAAGTAACCATTATAGAAATGTTAGAGATTTTATTAAATATATTATACCTCTTAAAATTGATAACTGAAGTTATTGTTGTAATTTCGCTAGTCATGTAAATAAAATATATTAAAGAAAAAAGGTAAAGAATATCTCTATTATGAAAAAAAAATTGAATATTTGATCCACTTATGAAAATAATACTAATGATAGTTCTAACATTTATATATAATATTACAGAATACATTTTTATGATATTTTATTAAATATTGAAATTTTTTGAATCTAAGAAAAAATATTAAGTACTCCACTCAATAATTCTTTTTTTTTTTGTTTCATTTTATCTACATATGCATATATGTATACATTTTCTTTATTATATCAATAGTATACATTTAATTGGGGCTTTTCTCTTACAGACGAATCTACAACAAAATTTTTAGATATAAATTTAACTTTAAAATCATTTTAATTATATATTATAGGGGGCGTTCTCATGCTTATATATGCTACACTTTTATTAAATCTTTAATTATTGATATATTTATATTTTCCTTTAGTTTGAATAATGTTACTATGAGAACTTTATTTTATTTTTATATATATACGTTCATTTTTTATATTCCATTCTTTATGTATATCTATTCACAGCACATATATAATAATGTTTATCATTTTATCTAACTTAATATTTCACACGATAAAGGTATTGATGTAATGTATCCTCTCTTATTAGTCATTGCTCACAGGATGATAACCTATATCATGTTCGTTGAGTTCATAATTTGTATCCATATAATTGTATGTATCTTCTAAAGATTCAATTCCAATTTCTTTATCCATATTATCATTTTTTATTACTTTCCCTAATACGCGAGTGTGTAACCATGACCCCAGAGGAGTAAACTAATATAAAATATGAATTATATGAAAAGTATACTATATTTATATTATAATTATGAAATTTCAATAGAAATAAATTACTATTACTAATGTAACATTTTTCTATTATATATATATATATTATTTTTATTCACCTTATGGAAAATAAAAGATATGAATGCAATACCAAACATCGGAAAAAGTATACCCATGATGGTGCTAGCAAATGGAGGTGCTGTATCTACATTATGCATTTCATCAGAATGACTTCCATCACCACTTACGGAATGATGTTGGTGTGTTGTTGCATGTCCTTGTTCTCGTGATGGATAACTAGATGCTTTTTCTCTTTGTGCCCCTTTTAAATCGGAGTCTTTTACTTTATCACATCTTACTTGATACAGATAATCCGTAGAGTAATAATTTTCAATATCTTTTAGTAACTTACAATCCACATATTCGTTAGAATCACATTTTTGTTTTACTTCTTTATATAGACTATTAATTAGTTCTATGTATTCTTTAACACTTTTACTGCATGTATAGCTGTTACCCACAGTATACATCTTAAGTGAATCGTAATTTATTGCATAATCATATAATTTTTTTATGTCATTCAAATAATTCTTATATTGTAAGGATGTTTCAATATCACATATACTATGTGAAATAATATCTTTCCAAAATTTAAAAAGTTCACTAAGAACTGCAGTTATATTCTTTGAAGGATCATCCTTAATAATTTTATTAACAATGTAATCGAACAACCATAAATTAACAATCGTGCATTTACGAATATCAGATGAACCATAAAATGACAGTTTATCAAAGTTTTTTAGAATACCTGTAACATTCATACAAAAGTCATTAATTTCTTCATATTTAACTAAATTTATTTCTACTTCGTTACATATAGCGTCATGGTTATAGGATTTATAGTGCCCGTTCAAATTCCCATAATTCTTAATTGCATTTTGGGTAATATCCTCCAGATCCTTGTAATTAGGCAAGAAAAAAGAAATTTAAATAAATAAATCATTCTATATATGGGTAATTTTTATCTTACTTCATGTATTCTATTAAGTAAAAATTAGGATTTATAAGGGATTATTCTATTAAAAAAAGTTGTACTTTATCTGTCATACTTATAGAATCCTTTAATTGTTTATAAAAATATATAGAATAAAAAAATAATATTTATGGTTATATAGGTTTTTACGTATGTAAAATAGTATTCAATGAAATAAAAATACATGTATTGTTTTTTCATGTGCATTAAATATAGTTACACATTTTTCAATAATCAAAAATTATAAATTTCATGTTATGAAAATGTTAAAATAGTATTATTATATCTATATGTATAAAATAATCCTATTTAAAAAAATAAAAAATAAAAAGGGTAAATACATAGGAAATATCACCACAGAATGTATTAAAAAGATCATTATAAATTTTCGTATTATTAACATATTAATCATACTAGTACAGGAAATTATTTTTTGGCAGAAATATATAAAATTTATAACTTTACGAAAATATACATAATTGTGCATGCGTTCATGCACTTAGTAATATATTACTGAAAATAGTTGTTCTACAATATAAATAAGAAGTCATTATATTGTATTAAATAAAAATTCATTTTATTTTATTAAAATTATATTTTTTTATTTAATTTAATTGTCTTTATGTCATTATGTATGTATAATGAAGGTACACAAAATAGAAGAATATATGATTGCATTATATTATAATTTAATTTTTGACTACGATGTTTCATTATAAAAATATTATAATAACTGAATATAAATTGTTTATTTTTAATAATAATAAATTTTAATACATTATATTTCTCTCTATTTTTATGCGAAGAGAAAATAAATTTCTTTAATGTTCTCTCCATTTACTAAAAATCTCCCTATTTTATCTCATGGATATATATGCTTATAATTAAAACCATACTTAACTATAAAATAATATAGATTCAATATTATGAATAAATTTACAAATAATATATAGTTTACACTAACGTTTAATTTCATATTTCAAAATTATTATAATGTGGTGAAATAAATAAAACAATAATGTTCTAACTAATAATATTTTATGTTTTATCGCTGCAATATTTAAAATTTAATGAATGCTAACTTCCAGTGCACTAATAGTGAATAATTTTTTCTTTAATTCATATGTATTTATTATATAATAATATTTAAAAAATAGATAAAACGATACGTTATTTATTAATTAAAAATAAATACACTATACATGAATAAGGTGTATGTACAATAATTTGTACAAGATGAGAAGGAAATAATAATTTCTGAACTCATCTAAATAATATTGTGCATATATTTAATTTTTTGATTTAATTAATTATTTTTACATACATTAATATATGCTATTTTCAGTCGGAAAATAATAAAATGTTATATCACTGTAAATGAAATATAATGAAAAAACAGCTTCCTTTATAAATTTTGCATGAATAGCACAAATGCCGCATTTATATAATTATTAATTCATTGGAACATTAATTTTTTAGTTAATTCTCCTTGTTTATGATGTCATTATTAATATTATTATTATTACTATTATCATATTTTAAAACAAATATGCATTAATTTTAATTTGATATTTACAAGTACATAATTTTATTAGCAAATAAATATCATATTGATTAATGTGATGTATAATTTTCTTATTTCTTCTTCCTGCATTTTATATGCAATATTTCCATTTTATATTAGTTTATTACATTTTTATTACTATTTGATTTTTAAAAGAATTCATATATTTTATGAACCTTTTTAGAATTATATTAGTTTATATATTATAGTGTTAAAAGTTATATATAATTCGAAATTAATGATTATTTATATTGTTAATGCATGCATTCAAAAATCTCGGAATACTTAATTAGAGTGAATAGCTTTGTATTTCGTCAATGTGGATGTATATATCTATATTTATTACATTATACATAGGAAATTAATATAATCGTTATATCAACTTATTACCTCAGTTTTGTATTCCTTTTATTAATATTTTTGGGATTATACATAATAAGGAGATATTGTAGCTATCTGAAAAGAAATGTGCATGCTTTTACTTTTTTATTGAAATATTAAAAAGAATTTTTAAGATATAAGAAATAGAAGAAAATATAATATTATACTATTTTTCTTAGATGAATTATATTATTGTAATTATTAAATGTTAGTTCCATTATATTAATATTATAATCACTGTGAAAACAGTAATAGTTCCTTTAGCATATTTTTTAAAATAGGTATAATTCAAATTAATAGTAGAATTATAACGAGTTTATTAATTTATAATCCTATTACAATTGTAGATATATTATGTTTAATCCTTTACAAAAAATAATATGGAAAATATTGTTTGAAAAAATAAAAAAGCATAATTGATGTATATAATCTATTTACGTTTGTTAGTTATGATACACTAGTACCATTTATAAATATTACATAATTATATAAAATAATAACGCCTACGCACAAATTTTATTTTATTATTATAAAATTACGGAATGTCGAGATTTAATAAATTATTATATAAAAAATCAAAAAATAGTTTAAAATAATATAAGAATAGAAATTAAAAATTATGTGTTATTTATAATCTATATAAAAAAACAAGGTAAAGGCAAAGGTGAATGTAGATACAATAAATTCATGTATCGTAATAAATTGACAAATACAATATTATGAAAAATAGTAATATAATATTTTTTATGCAATTTTTGCAAAACATTTACTAAAACTAACAGAATTAACGAATTATAGTATGATTTATATTACATCTCTAAGCATATTGATGTTATGTGCATATTTATTTTTAACGATCAGCAATTAAATACAGTGCTATAGAATGCCTGAATTTTTTGAAGTATCTATTTTTATCATACTTGTGCTGTTCCACATTCTTGAAACGTAGCTTAAATTTACACCAAATTGCCATACTTAATTTACTAATTATTTTAAATTATATACTTTTTTTTATGAAGGACACCAAAGAATATATCTATGTTAAAAATTTGGATAATAATTTACATAATTATCAAAATATATAGCATTATGACTTTTTTATGTGCATTTTTAGAAACTTTATTAAAAGCTAATTAATTGAATAACATTTCTTTAGTGGGAATTACGAAGAATATAATTTTTTTTATTTATCTATTATAATATGTTATAATTGTATAAATTATGTGTTGCATAATTGCGTATTTTCTTTTTTTGTTCTTTTTTTTCCATTTAATTGAATTTGCTATCTTTTTCGCGATTCATTATTTGAGCTTTTCGTTTACAATATAATATTATATATATATACATTGTTTTTGCTTTATATAATTGATAAGGTAAGTTTTTATTACATCACTTTTTGTGCTATTTTCATTATGTAATATGATAATAAGTTCTTCAATTTTTTCAAACCCAGTAATACTTTTGGGAGTATAAAAATGGATACACATCATAAGTAAATTAAAAATTTTAATTATAATAATAAGCTATGTTATTCGAAAGTGGCTCTGAATTGATTTTCTCACAATTGTAATTCAGTATTAATATTTCGTGAATTTTGTTTTTTATTAGTTTTCTGTATTTTTTTTATTATTCCCACTGAAATATGCAACCATGAACTAAATGAAGTATAATTATAAATATATTTTTAAATTTAGTAACACAATTCGTTTATAAAAAGGAATTACAGAAATGGTTGTAAGATATATATATCTTTTAATAGACTTAATAATAAACTTATACAACATAAGTAAAAGTAGATCTGTTTCCATCATTATAAATAAAAATGAGAATGTAGTAATGGTATCTAATATATACAAGGTAGAAATATTTTGAGCATCATGTTGCTTAAAACTATTATTCATAGATCTGTATTCTCCCTCACATTTCACTGCCGAGGAGAATTTTCGTAATTTATATATTTTCTCTAATAGTGAGCAGTTAATTTCATTTGAATTTGAATTGATATGAACGAAAGTAGTGTAATTACAAAATATATAATTCTTTAGAAATTTTCACTTTCGTAAAATTATAATTACAAATTCCTATATTAATTTATTAATTATAGGTGAACACATTCTATGGTGTAAATAAAAAAATGTTTATCATTTTCTTCTGCAATTTTGAGCTCAACAATGTTACTAATATTTTGAACACTCATTAAAATAATATAACTTGGTGAACTCTTAAAATTGAGGGTAATCCAGTATTAGTAAATCATACATACATTTGTTCTTGTCTGCGTCAAGTAAATACGGAACGAAATATTACTTTTATTACTGACTACAAAAATATAAATAAATTCGAAGGATTTTACATTTTAATATAAAAACATAATTATCGACTTGCACTAATTAGTTGTATTACTACGCTTACACTACTTTGTGTGCGTTTAAAATTAAAATTTGTTAAAAATTTTACAAAAGAATGCAACAATATTTGGAATTGCCATACAATTTTCCAAAGGTAAATCAGTTCCCTGTCCTATACAAAAATATTTACCTTAAATTAAAGTTTAACCGAATTTTTAAAATGGGGATTTCTACAAAAATATGTGCTAAAAAGTAAAAAAACTAAAATAAGGTAAAATACTTACATGTATTAATGCTTAATTTAGAAAATGAACATTTCCTTTCATTAAAAGATAATGGAGAGATCAAATAATGATGTATAAAAATCATTTTTAATAAAAAAATGGTTAAATATTTTGTATGTTATTACAATTCTCGCAACTCTACATTTAGACAAGTGAATATGATAAAATAATAAAGTTTCTTTGAAGTAAATTACATATGAAAAATGATATCATACAATACCATGTATACGATTTTCGAATAAATTCAAAAAGATCAGAAAATATCTCCATGCATGATTTTCCCCTTAATGTGAATTACCGTTAGTACTATAAATAATAAGAAGCATTAACATGTTTCATCGTAAAAAAAATAAATAATTAATAAAAATGTAAAATTTCAGTTAAAATATAACATTAATTAGTTAAATACGATTTTATAAATATTCCATTTACGAAGATAGAACGCAAATGTATCATTACGTCATACACACTAGAATAGAGTTTTTTTCGTACACAATGATAATTTGTTATAAAAAAATTTACTGGTTATCATTTTTACTCCTTTAAAATATTTTTGTAGATGGACCTTATTATAAGTATTATAGAAGTTGCTTTTTGGTATATTGCTACATCATTTTCAAAATTAGAACAATAACATTTACATTCCATAATTTTCTTGCAGGAAAGATAATTATATAAACTTGATATATCATTATTAATTAAATACCTTTGACAGAAATTACAAATTAAATAAATGAAAGAATATCGTTAGTAATTAGAAAACTTCCTATTTAAGAAATTAATGCTTTATTATTATACATCTAAATAATTTTTTTATAAAATGCTGGTTGTTGCTGTGTGTTATAGTGACAACAAAACATTTATTTTCAGGAACATTTTTTTAATTATATTTCTAAAATTTCAAAAAATATATACATTCTATAATTACAAAATTATCTTTTCTATTTTATTAAATTCGGATGTGTGAGGAAATTACTATTTAATTATACCTCGTTGTAGACAAGGAATATTTAGTATTGTCAGTTTTTTGTATATGCTTTATATAATATGAACATATTTAAATAAAGGGATAGGTAGTTTTTTTTTCATAAAAAAAGGTTAGAAATAGTATAAGTTAAAATGTGTTAAAAATTAAGAAAAAAGGGGAATATGTCTGTACCCATATACCTAATAAAAAAAAAGTATAATGAGAAAAGTAATAATAGAGTACAAGGAATACATATTAATTTTGGGAAAATATTTCATAGGATTCATTTTATTTTTTAGGAATTCTGAAATAATGATGAAAAGTAGTATTATAATGTGTAAAGTTTATTAATATTCTTCCATAATTTATTTAAATATCTGCTTTTTCGTACGAAACCTACAAAATAGAATGTGCGAATTCCATAATGAGTATAGTTACGATAAGTTATTTTTACATTTCTGAATAGAAACATTCTTTCCTCCGAACATGTTATATATGTGTGCATATGTTACGTGTTCCTTGTTATCATATAGTAAATTTAAAAAAAAATTAAGAAATGAAAATAAAGAAAAGGGTGTTATCATTAGTATAGGTATTTTTATATAGTTGTTCATTTGAAGAAATAACATTTAAAAGAATTTTTTTTTTAGAATACCCGACAATATGATATTTAATTAATGTGAAAAAATACATTAAAAGTAACATTTATTTAGTGAAATATTTTTTTGCACATTTTTTTTTTATGTAATTTTGTTTGTGATATTTAATAACTCCTTTTTATATTCTGGATTTTTATATTCGTTTGAATGCATTTGTTGTATTTTTAGAGTAAACATGACATTTTATTTTTTAATTATTGATGGAATGGGTACTATAAAGAAATATTTACGAATAATTTCTAACAAAAAAAAAATAGAATAAATATAATCAGCGTATGTGTAATTAAGTTACAAAGAATAGAATCCTTAATATACGTTTTTCTATGGAAAAATTAAATTTAATTTTTTATCTCTTTGAAAAAATATTCACTGAAATCCACAGTTAATATACAAGTGTTATTAGTTAATTTATTCCTTTTGTGTTATTTATTAATAATTCTTATAAATACGAAGAATTTTTATGGATAATACACCCTCCGAAAAAAAGCCAATTAACAATGATAATGTTGCAAAATTTTTACACAGATTGATTCTATTTTCTTTTTCTAATATTTTGTATAACACGCAATTAAAAATAACATTGATAAAAGCAGCTTTTTTTATACACATATTATGGAGAAACAAAAATATATTCCATATTCTTTTAGTAATAATAATTATTCATTTTTATTTTCAAACGTTTTGTCAAAATGTATTTAGTTTATCCCTAAAAATTAAGAGTATATTAACAATATTTAAAACCATAGCGACTTAAGGACAACATTAACTGTAAAAATTATGTATATTTTTAGTAAAATAAAATAAAATGAAAGGTGCCTTTCATCAATTTCTTATTTTTCTTTCCGAATACGGTATTAATTATGGCTATTAGTATAATGTGGAATAAACGTCAACGAAGTGCATCAGCATATGTAATTGAAAAATATGATAATATAATTCTTTCTAATTATTTGTCTAGGGAAAATATAACACCTAGTATAAATGTCTTTTTATATTGAAATACTTATTTTGAATAGATTATATGAAACCTTGTTCAT
The DNA here is from genome assembly GCA_900088485.1 of Plasmodium ovale wallikeri. Taxonomy (NCBI): domain Eukaryota; phylum Apicomplexa; class Aconoidasida; order Haemosporida; family Plasmodiidae; genus Plasmodium; species Plasmodium ovale. The sequence goes on along the minus strand of FLRD01000010.1, from coordinate 85,710 downwards.
AGTAATTTATGGGAATACCTTTTCATTGTTACAAGTATAAAAATAACTCTTCGTTAGATCTTTTCTATTTTTGAAAGTATTTTTGTCCTTTTTTAAAACATTTCTTTATGTTTAATAATTAGTTATATACATTCAACATATTCATGTTTATATAATAACATTATATTTTTAATAGCAATACGTTAAATATTAAATATTGTAATATGGAGCAGGGTAACAATTTAAATTTGGATCTATGTTAAAAAACAGAAGAGAACAGTATTTTTGTTATAGTATCATTGCGTTTCCTTTTCAAGTGTTATAATCGTAATAATAATTAATAGAATATTGTCATAATTAATATATTTTATACAGTTAAAAATCGTTATTTATTCTATATTACGTTTAATAATTTAATAGGTTATAATTTTACTTAAATTTAAAATTTGCAGTATGTATACAGTTAATGGTGAAAAAAAAAATTTTGTATTCCCATAAACAATATAAAAAAATTAGAAAAAATATAATTAAATGTATGAAAAATTTGAAATTCTGTTCCTTAAAATTAAAATTGTTCATAAACAGCAGAACGAATATATACAAAAAATACTTTAAAAAGACCAATATTGTTTTTAAAGAAACATCTGAACACGAATTATAATTTATATTTACATAAAATAAATATAAAATTATCCTACTGCGTATTATTTATAACACTACATTTAATATTTGTAAATTGATATATTACGATTTATTAATTTTTTATGCATTGTTACATTCTCAATGCAACGTTATATTCCTAATTTTTTTTTTTTATTTCCCTGAATATAGGGAAAATTTTTTTTATGTTGTAATGACAGTGTTACTTTAGTTTCATGTCATATAACAGCTAAAAAAATGTTCTCACTGATAAATGATTATTAGTATTTTTAAATTAGGAAAAATAGTTTTATAATGTCTGTACAACACGTGTACTCATCATGTATATGTTGATATTTGTACGTCGATGAAAATTGTTATTTACTTAGATAATATATATTAAAACAAAATGGCACTTAATAAAGAGAATGAATGGGTATATTTTATTTTTATTAAAAATATAGTTAATAAATAATAGCTTGTATATTATATATATATCTTTAAATGAAATAAAAAAACATCTTTTAAGATGAAGCATTTATATATATAATTCTCTTTTTTTCCTTAAACACCAGGAGGAAAAATTACCGGAGTTACCTGCATACCAAAAATATAGTGAATTCAATAATGAAAAAAATATAACTGCTGATAAAGGTGTCTGTAATAAGTTAGGAGACGTAGATGATGATACTATGACGTTTTGTAAAAAAACAGCAATAATATTAAGAGGATTATCTACTATACAGGATAGAGACCTTCGGAGTGAACGTTGTAATTACTTTCAGAATTGGTTTTATGATCAAATTAGAAAAAAGTTTACTACAAATGGGAATCACTTCAATAAAAGTGACATTGTTACTAAACTTTTTAATATAGTGAATGAAGTTAATTCAAAAGATCTTGGTTCGGCAAAATGTATGTGCTATTTTATTGGTGAAGCAGAAAGTTGGAAAGAAGAGAAAGATTTACATGATTACTTTAAAAACCATAGTGATATCAAATGTGAAGATATGGACAAAGATAGGTGTCAGATGTATCAAGATTACGTTGCTTATATTAGCAGAATATACGAAAAGCAAAATGATGAGAATGGCTGTTGCGATTATGGTATATTATTTCAGGAGTGCGAACATTATATGAAATGTGAAGTTGAGCTTAATCCCAGTGTATTATTAACTAAATTGAAGGAACAACATGAACAATTGAAGAGGAAGAATATAGGAGATACAAGAGTAAGCAGAGGAGTATCTGCGAACTCTGATATTTCCCAATTAGAAAATGGAATTTTATTTCCCCTCGGAAGTAAGATAAATGCAAGTGGAAGAGAAGGCATTGAAAAATCATCTCAGTGTACGGTTTCTTCAAACCAAGGGACGTTACAACAATGTGAAGATACAGCACTCGATTCTACTGCTGCTGTCAGAGCAGGTTTATATTCAAAAGATAATTTATCACTTGGAGGAAATCAAATTCCGCATATTGATTCTACGAGTGAATATGGATTACATGAGCGTGTTGGTAATTCTTATTCTGTTCTGGAAATGACATATAGCATTTTGGATTCAAACTATTTTCGCTATGGTCTTTCAGTTGCTGCTATAATAGGAACAATTCTCTTTTTTTTCGTTTACTTTAAAGTAAATACAATATTAAATTAAACTATAAATTCTTTGTATTAATGTATATGTAGTTTTTCTAAATTTACAATTACAAAATAAATATAATTTTTATATTTTATATATACACAATAGTTTACTTCCTCTAGGCACTCATCACGCAAGAAAGCACGAAAAAAAAAGAAATATGAAAACTATTTTAGTGAAGATGAGAAAGAATTATTAACAGATGATTTAGAATCTATATATATATATACCCAAAGTAATCGATTATACGTGGCTTATCATGCCAGGTAAAATTATTTGTATGAATTTACCAAGTAATAAGAGATCATTTTGGATACCTATAACAGAAAGAAAAACAAAGAATTATATTTGTAAAATTTACTATTAAGATAGAGAGAAGATAAAAATAGAAGTGAAAAGAATGCATATAGAAAATAAGTTCAAATATGAAACTAATAAAATACTTTTGTAAATTGAAACATATTCTAATGGATAAAAAAGGAACTTGCATATGTGTAAAGTTAAAAACGATTAAGAATAGGAAAATAGTGCAAAGTTTTACACAATTGTAATATGCATCTAGCAAATTTCATATCAATAGTTAATGTGTACAAAATAGTAAACTTAGAGTAGATAAAAGATGAAAAACTATAAATAAAAAAATTAAGAGGACTAAATGATATTAGTCAAGAATAAACAAAATAGAACTATTTAATATCTATTAAAAAATACCTTACAGTATTAAATATTTAAAGAACTAAACAAAGAACTTAGAACAAGAAAAATGTTAATAAATAGGATATAAATATTTTTAACTAATGTGTTAAGCGTCTTCCAAGAATATTGTAATATGGAAATATAAACTTTAAACATATTGCATTATAAAGACGCGTTTGAATGTATTCTCTAAAGGAATTATTACAAAGGTCATCGAGTAAAATAGAAATATTTTCTATTTTTAACCTACATTTTTGTTACATGCTTTTTTATATTATACAATATAATTAAAATTAATTTGATTATTTTATATTTTTTTTTGTTTTTTTTTGTTTAATTTTTTTGTTTTTTTTTGTTTAATTTTTTTGTTTTTTTTAAGCTTTTTTGTATTTAATCCATTAATTAAATATAATTTAATAATTATATTTATTGCAAAATATATTATTACTATTTGAATAAATGTATTATAATTTCTTATACTTATAACGTTATTAAAAAAAACATGATTAAGTAGTATGTTGCAATCATTCTTAAGTAATATTCAAAAGTACTGCAATCTAACTCATGTAATGTTCACTAAACAATTTAGTGTTAAAAAAATATGCACCAATTATATGAGGATAAAAATAATATAAAATATATTAGGTATTTATTATTAATAAGTCAAAATAAAGTTTAAAATACACCTTAATAGAAGCATCCCATTAGTAAGACACTTTTAACAACTTATGATACATATATTAACATAAAATGGAATTTTCTCCATAACGAGAAATAATATAGTCAAAATAATGAAAGTTTACTAAAAATTTTTACACGCAATCATATTAATTATGATAGGAATATTTTATTTCAAGTGCGTAACTTTAAAAATATAACAATATTCCCTATGATATACAATGTAAAAATGTTGAAAATTATTTATTACTTTTTAAGTAAATATTAATATACGTACGAAAAACAGTAGTATATATAACTAAATTGTAACCTATTTTTATTTTATAGATGTCAGCTTTTTAGTAAAATGAATGTAAAACACAAAAATCTGTTTTTTTATTTATACATAATAAAATAAATAATAACACTTATTAATAAATTTTGTATGTGCAAAGTAAGAATATAAATGTTACAACTTTATTTGAAATATAACTGTTTTTATTATAATATATAAATAATGTATTAATATTTTGAGAAATAACGTTAAGAAAGTTAATTTTTTTATATATTTTTTTCGGTATCTTAAAATAGATTAATTATTAAATTATTAGATTTGCAGTAAACATATTAAGTCGTTATATTTGAAGAGTAATGCACTTTGATAATTTAATAAGAAGGAAAATAAAAGACAAATAATGCACATATTATAATTATTATTAATCATTATTATGTATTAAATTCGTGCAAATTTTAATAGAATCAGAGGGATACTATTCATACATATAAAGAATACTATATTTTGTCAATAAATATAAATAGCAAAGTAAAAGATAATGAATAGCAATAAAGCAATGATTTTTTATCGAAATAACGAATAAATATAAAAACATATACACTTTCATATAGATGATATATATTAAAATAATAATATATATGTAAATGATTAGATATCTTGTGGAAATTCCGTAGAATATTTAGTTGCATGATGTAATATACATATTATATATGTATCAATTTGGAAAACATTTATTATCGTTTATATATGATCTGTGAAAAAAATAAATAATATTTACGTATTTATTACAGAAATTAGTGAAGTCGTTTTTAATAAGAATTGTTTGTGTATTATATGTACGATGTTCATATAATTAATCATTTTATTAATTGGTGTATGTGTAACGATTTTGCCTTTAAATGTATCATATTATTGAACTTGTCTAGAATTATGATTTTTCTATTCATATATTAACTATATGGAAAAAGGTACGAATATGCAAAAGAAAGAAAAAAAAATTTAGAACACATAATACCCTTTATATGGATGTTATACTTATTTGAATTATTTATTAATAAAATGGTAGAACATTTGTAAACTTTTTCTTTTTTTTACGTCATATATTATCATAATAAGTAATTGAATATTACTAAAACTATGTTCCTTTTTACTAATTCAATCATATTTATACATATATTTTTAAATATAATTAATAATAAAAACAAATTATATATATATATTTACGCAAAAATAAGAGAATAATGTTGTTACAAAAAAAGTGTAAAAATCTTTCTCAAATTAAAAAATAGCTTGAAACAAAAATATTATTTTTGATATGTCACTATGACAGGATACAGCAATAGGAACATATTTTATAACAAAATACATATTTTAATTATATGTATTTTTATTTTATTTCTTATTTCAAAATATAATTTGTCTTAACTGTTTAGTGTTCCTCTTCATATGAGTTTTCATATATGGGATAATTAACTATGTAATAATAAATCGATGTTTATTATAGAGTTTGGAAAGCTATATTATATTGGGAACTTTTGGAATTTATATGTACACTTTGTGCTGCATCCTCGGATATATTGTGTTCTGATTTATTACCTATGTTACGATTAATTTTTAATTTATTTAATATTACTTTATGTAACCATAATCCAAAGGGAGAAAACTAATATACAAAAAATAATAATGATATTAATATACCTAATATGTTCATTTTGCATTTATGCGTTTTTATTAAAATATATTGCACATAACGAAAGACGCTATTAATATTTTGAAATGGGTGTAGTATATACCTTGTACAAAAAGGAAAAAAGGAAGATTGTTCCCACAAGTGGAAGAATAACTACTATGGATCTATTTGTATAAGGGTGTTCTGATGGATGAGAACTACCTGGCATAGAGTTATCCATTTGTCCTTCAGGCTGTATGTCATGGGATACTGCATTTTTAGGGGTAGGATCTAGAAGTTTGCATGGCATTAAACCTAACAAATATTTAGGATGGTGTTGTTCCTTAATGGGATTAAAGAAATCTGAGCAATCGATGATTTTACTAGAACATAATCCTATAAATTCTTCGTATGGTTCAATAATAGTTTTAAGATATCCATGATAATTACTGCAAGATTTATATGTCTCAATGGAATCTTTCACTATGTCATAAATATTGTAATAATCAAACATATTTTTTCTTTTTATTATACTATCTTTGGGCATGACATTCAAGTCTGCTTTAAATATTTCTGCGTCTGTAGTATAATATTCTACAACATTACTCCATTCTTTTAGGAGGTAAGACACAAATTCATTATACTTACCGCTTTGATCTGCATCAGTAAGTTTAATAACTTCTTCATGTATCCAGTAATACAAATATTTGCAATACATCTTCTTATAATCATTATTTGGGAGTATTAGATTTATAGTATCTAACTTATTTTTAATAGTGCAACAAATTTTATAAATATCAGTATTCTTAGTATATGGAAATGTCATTTCATCGCACGATGTATTGCATGAACCTATATTATTTTCACTGTTGAATACATTATAGGCTTGATATGATATTAAGTCATTCAAGGTAAAATCCTAAAAAATAAATCCGAAAATATAAAACATATGTATATATGTATCTAAATTCTTGCTATATTGAATGAATTGATAATATATATTTACGAATAAGAACATATAGTAATAAGAGAATATAATTTATTCTTTTAATATAAAACAAATGTATACGCCAGTTACCATTTTGTAAATATCATTTGTACAGTATCTTATGAAAATTAGACCACCCAGTATAATTTATAGTTGTGAAATTCTTGTTTAGAAGAAATGACTATACATAAGCGATTAATATGTTTTTTTCTATTCTCTCAATAATCATTAAATATATATAAATATGATTTTTTGAAAAAAATACATAAACTATAATTTAAGAGTTACTGATATGTTACGTTATTTTAAGGTAACATTAAAAATTTTAATTTGAAAAAAAATTATAAATTTTTTAATGTAATATTAAAAAAAATATAAATAAAAATAATAAAAACCTTGGGAAAATACCCTTTTATGAGTTTATTGGATGGTGCATATTAAAATATTTTTAACATAACAAAAGTTTTTAACAAATATATAAACATTGAATTATTTTTACATTATTATGTATATTTACACTTATATTTTTACATATTTTATCCTCTTAGTAATGTTAAATATATAAGAACCTGTTTAGTATTATTAGAGGTTATTGGATTAATATAAATACCTAATTAAAATTATATATATTTAGATATTTTTTTTTGAATGTAGTTTTATTTTCGTGTTTCTTTAGGATAGCATTATAAATCAGTACGAAATTCAGAAAGAAGCGTAATACAATATGTTGTTATCCGTATGAATAAAACTATTTATATTTAAATTATAAAATTATATAAAATAATAATTTTCTTATTTATCATAAAATGTTTCGAATTTTTTTTTTAAATATAATATATATTTTTAATAGATTATTCCCTGGGAATATTTATTTTATTCTTCATCTCCCTATTTTATCTCTTTAATATATTACACGTTTTTTTATATAAGGGTGAATTATTAGGTGACAGTTCATATTTTTCCTAGTTCATAAAACATATATAAATATATTATTATAATATAAAAGTGTAATTATGCGTATTTTTAAAAATAATCTATATGATTATGAATAATAGAATGAACATTATATTGAGCTTTAGTAAATATTTTTCTTAGAAGACATATATACTATTCATTAATATTTATTTAAATAATTTTCTGTTGAATGATTATTTATTTTATTATATATATACATACTTATATTTATTCATATTAATTGGAAGAAATAACATATATATTCATTCTTAATAATGAATGTTTCTCGAAGTTTTCATAGTTAATACACATATATATAGTAAATAAATATCGTGTGTATCATTCTTATATGTTGTTATTAATATATTGTATTCTTACATATTAAATTATTTATTAAATATATTCCTAACATGTTCTAATTGCAAGTACTATTATCGGATAATATCTATTTTTTAATATTACAACTTTTCACGTGAACAATAGAATAAAAGGATCAATACAAAACTAGTATAATTTAAATAAGTTATTTATATATTTTTTTGATTTTATTTGAACACGTTCCTTTTGAGGTTACATATATTTTTTTTTAGCATGCCAATTATTATTTAGATTATGTTATATACATTTTATTATGTCGTTAGTATGACTAATATCCAATACTATTCACAATATATTATTATTTAATATTAATTTTCTTGTTATTACATATTTGTGTTTAACTAATTTGGGGTATCATTTCCCTTAATTTTCTTGTAATAAATCAATATTTATATAAAGAATTTAATATTTACAGTAAATATTGTATTTCACGGAATATTCTATTTTTGCATCATTGTTATCTCACATTTATATATGCACTGGTGTAATTTTTTATTGATATATTAATTATTAAGAGTCGGCGGATTATACATTACCTATTTTATGAGCTTATATATTTTTTAATGCATATTTCCCTATGTTATTATTTTAAGTATAGTAAAAATGAAGATTTTATATATTATTTAAAAATTATCTTTTTAAATAAACTCTTTTATCTATTTATCGTGTTATATTTTTATCTAAATATTTTAAAAAAGAAATGATATATTTTTTTTTCATATTGAACGGTTGCATATAGCATAATAACTATATTATCAGGCAAAGAAATGAGCATTTTCAATGATTAAAAAAATAAAGATTTTATTTTTCACATTTCGTACATTTTGAATATTTTTCATAGTATACTAACTTTAATTAACAAAATATATGTTTCTTACTTTTATTACAAATGCTTTTTATGTCTTGTTTGTATTCGTTTATAAAAATTAACAAATTTAGATAGATTCTTTATTAAAAATATCTGTTATACATATTAATAATAAAGGGAAAATTTAAATATATATATATTCTGTTATGTTAGATGGTAAATAAAAGATGTGAATGGACAAAAAAATATATGACATATAATGTTATTTGAAAGTTCAAATAAAAATAATCGATATAATATAACAGAATTAGTTTTATTATCTAAGGTATACTAAACTCATTTATCGCATTTGTAAACGTACATTTATATAGTATTAACAATATTATTTAAATTTTCTTTTTTAACTAGAATGAAATACCATTTTATTTTCACCTTTATTCTATTCTTTATAGGAAGGATATACATTGATGTGGACTCTGTATATTATTTATCTCTAATAACATATATTTCGCTGTATTAACTGTGGCACATTTCCCCCATGGGTATCATAGAGAAAAACATCAATAATATATATATTATTCATTTAACAGAAACTCCATTTATTACATTGTAGAATTTTACTATACTTCAAGTATAATTTCCCATATATTATTTTAGACAATTACGCAATTATATTACTTAGAAGTGAATATTTTTGTGTTTTCATTCATAAACTGTGTTTATATAATTGTTTCACTTTCTACTATTCGTTACATTTTATTTTTATTATTTTTGTATTTATACATTATGTCGTAATTATAATAACTCTTCATTTTCTATTTAATGATGGATTTTTAATTTTATTTTTTCAAAAGATACGCTACTTTTGAAAATTAATATTTTTCTTTTAACATTTATGAATTATTTAAAGAATAATATGATATGTTATAATCACCGTTTTCTATATTGGTGTGCTCTAATTCAGAAATTCCTGAGGCAAAATCATTCGTTTCTTCTCCAAGAATATTAAGCTTTTTATTATTCGTTTGCGCTCGATTTAGGAGTATCGATTTTAAAGGGGCAAGCTAACATGAAAAATAAATGTGCATATTTAAATTATTAAACATTTTTAAAGTAAATTTTTACAAAAATATGTAAGTTTTTTTATTGTTTATATTAATGTTATAAAATGGAAAGTATTTTCACCCTATATAAGTATAGTAAAAGAAGAGATATTCCGGTCACTGAACTCATAGCTGAAATTCCAGTTATAATAGAATTACTTTTAAAATTTATAGGTTTATCACTTATATGCAATATGTTAGTTCCATTTTTATATTCTAGAAGTAATGGTGTTTCTAGCTGTTTAATGGATAATGCACAGTTTGCAGTTTCATCATTCAATTCAATATATTCTATTTCTGTTGCTGAATTTTTCCAATATATATTATCTTGATATATTTTTCGGAATTCGTTAAATTCTTTACAATAATTTCCTGGTGGGTCTTCTTTGGCACATTTATCAATACTATTAATGTATTCATTTATACCCTTTCCTAATGTGTTCAAAAAGATACATGGTTTGTGTTTTTCGTTATTGAAGATGTTAATGTTATTATAAAAAATTAATTTAAAAGCATATATGCTTTTTAGTTTTTTAATATCATCCAAGTTCAATTTGTTAAATGTGCATTGATATGAAAGTTTTCCATACATTTCCCCTTTTAATTCCTTTTCCCATTCTTCATAAATCTTACTAATATTTGATTCATAATAATCAATAGACAATATTTGATCTTATAACCAGTATTTAAAATATATGCAGTACTCTTTTAAATCTTCAAGTGTTTCTTTAAAATAAACGTTATTCAATTTATTAACAGTTAAATATGTGTTTCTTATATTATGGATAAATTTTTGTAATAGTTCTTTTACATAATAATTATCGGCGTCTTTAATATCATATTTATTGCAGACGTTAATAGGATTTCCGTCATCTTTAACATCATCAGATGTACAGGAATTTAAAAGTATGTTAAAAACTTTACTAAATTTGGAATACTTGAGGGGAGAATACTGTAAAAACCAAAAAAACAAAAAATTGTGTATTTACTAAATAATGCTTTATGATCAAATTTTATGCAAAATTTTTTTTGATTGAATATATACAAATAATTCTCAGAAAATAATCCACTGAGTTAAAAATAAAAGTTTACTTCACTTTCAAGTTTGTCATAAGAAAAACTCAAACTATCTGAAGGTTTAGCCATTATTTAAACAATAATTTCTGAGATATTTTGTATTTGTATAAAAAAACTAATAGCATCATGTTTATTAAAATATTTTGTTCTCTTTTAAGTTAATCTTTTTAAAAAGAAATTTTTCATAGTACATGACTCGTTTTAATTATAGTTTTAGAATAAAATTATTATATTACTATTTAAACTATGAAAAATCAAAATGCATGTAAAACAATAAATGTATTTATAATACAATATAAGAATAAAAAACATAAATTAAAGCATCTGACATATTGTTCTGATAAATATTCTCTTCATAAATATGTATAAATAAATAAGTGTTTTACTTTAAGTAAAATATTATTTTTAATATTGAAAAAGTGAAAAATGTACGTTTTGTTAAGTTACCTACTTTGTCTCATATTTATTAAAAATATATTGCATATCTAGGGAACGTATTTGCAGGAACGACAAATAATTCTATTTCATCAATATATTTCTTTTTGTTTTAATGAATATAATTAGATAATTTCAATGAGAACTTTTCATTTCACTTAAATATATAGAAATAAACAAAATTAAGTATTCGTTAGATAAATAATCATAGAAAAAGCTTTAATTAAAAAGAATAAAAAAGAAATATTATCAATATAATGATATAATATATAAGAGTGAATAGAACACTATTAGATGAGAAAAAAAATCCATTGCTTTTTTATGGTAATATAATATTTTCATTTGTTAAATAGATGAAATTAGCCGAGTACATAATTATTTATATGTATATATAATTCAAATAGACAGGAAAGTTAACGTTTTACTTTATATTCTTATTTTCGTTAACAAGAACAAATGTATATAATTTTTTTTTTAATAGATATATTATATATATAAATAACAGGAATATGTAAATCAGTATGTCTGTAATAAATAAGAATAAAAATGCTTTATAGTAGCAATAACCTGACATTAAAGTTTAAAAAAAAAAGAAAGGGGGGGATACATTCCCCACTATAGTGTAATAAAAGTATAATTTAAAATTTTAGTGAAACAATGAATATAAAATATGTTTAATATACACTATATCTCAAAAAAGGAAATATTTATATTATTAATTTTATTTTTATTTAAAATTAAGATAACTATGAATAATGATGATGATAAGCGTTGAAACTTTTCAATATGTTCTTTAACAACTACGTTATATTATATGAATCAAATATAATATATATAGCATTTTTATTAATAAGTACCTATAAAGGTATATAAATACATTTAAATTTATTTTTTAGTACTCTTTCTAAAATACGCATGTTGGCTACATGTTCTTAAAAAATAATATATACCAAATATAATTATATTATTGGATTTTAAGCATTGTAATATTTTTATTCGTTTATAAAATATTTTTCCATAAAAATATTCCAAATAAAGGAAAATTAAGTAGTACCTTCTGGTATATATACAGAACGAATTATTTTTATAAAATATCTTAAGTGGATTAGGAAGAACCTTTTTTCATCTTTTCTTAAGTAAACTGTATATTTGATAACTCTTAAATATGAAAAAAAAGCAATATATAAAGTTATAAAACAAAAATTTTGTCATAAATATTTTTATGTTATTTTATTTGTAATATTTTTAAATTAAAAAAAAATTTCATAAATGTTAAACAAATAGGGAAGTACCCTGTTCCTAGTGGATAGTTCATTTATAACTTTTGTTCACAAAAAATTTAGTAAAAGTAAAATATGGTGGGATTATTTGTAAAATTTATTTCATGTGTTATAATTTTTTCAAATGTCTCTTACATATAAGTGCGTTAAATTCATCTAGGAATACTTATAAACATATCCTTGATATAGTTAACAAGTTTTTAATTTTTTGCAAAGTTTTATTTGCCCATAATATAACAGATCTTATATCAATTCATTATTATATAAATAAAAATATTAGATGGATTTACAAAAGATATTTATTAATTTATTTTTAATGATAATTTTTGCATTTTTTTAATATATCCACCTTTATTTTTTTAATTTTCTTATATAGATTTTATGTAAATTACATAACAGAAATATTGTTTTATTTATTTATGCTTTAAAATTATTTCTCCCTTTTTGTGAAATAATATATTCTATTATTATTGTTATAATTATAAAATTAACATAGTAATTACAAACAAATTAATTTTGCAGGGAGTGGTAAGAAAAATTGTATTGACTGTTTTCTGAATTATCTTCAATAGAATTTGAAGAATGTTCTAAGAATTCCTTTTCTCCTTGTTCATCATTGTATCGATTTATTTTCGCCTTTTTCATTATAAAGGAACGTAGTAATGATCCAAGGAAAGTATGCTATTATTCAAAAGAAATATATAACCTTATAAAATAAATATATTAACATGATAAATGTTTTATTAAAAATGATAATATTGTAATGATATAATCATATTTTACAAAAGGATTTGTTCTTACCTTATACAGGAATATAAATGAAAAAAAAATTGCAAAAAATGTTAAACCAGTATAGATAACTGAATTCCAGAAGGCTGGACTAGATGAAGGAGGTTCTACAAGTAATGGAACAGGATCTTGTTCACTACGTTCTTTAAAATTTCGTGTTACTTTTTGAGTACTTTCGCAATAAGGAAATGGATTTCTTGAGCTAGGTATTTCGGAAATTGTTCCTCCTTCAATACGATAGTCAGGAAATGTGTTAGATATATCATATAGAGAACAGTTATTAGAATAGTGGAACTCATAATCTCCTCCATCATTTTTATTATTGATGCATTCATTTTCTGTGCTAAATTTGCTATAATACTTTTCTATGTATTGAGGTAAAACAGTACAAAAATGTTGGTAACTATTATTTATGGTTAATTTACATCTGTTTTTAAGGAAATCCCTTTTCACACAGTAAACCATCAAATCCATTTTTTTTTTTGTTTTTTCGGAACTTTTTTCATAAGGTTTTCGTTCACAATGAGGAGGTATATTAGCTCTTTCTAAATCATCCCATAATTTTTCGATAATATACCATAAATTACTATCAATATCTTTTTTAACAGTTACATGCTTTTCCTTTTGCGCATCTAGCCAGTAATTTAAATATCTGCAACAATCTGGTTTTATGTCACTAGGATAAGACGCTAAAATACTGTAATTTCTATGTAGCATTGAATAAACTTTGTCTATTATACCTTTTTGTGAAGGGGTTACGGATTTTAAACTAAGATCACTAAAAAGAAGATGTAAGTTATCAACCTTATCCAATCTATCAATGAACTGTTGCAAACGACAAAATTTTTCATATACTTCCTGAAATTACGAAGAATAATAGTTAAATGTGTATATAAATGTATTAATGAAATAATTATCACTGATTACGAAATTATATTATATTCTTATTTTCCTAGAAAAGCATAAAATTAACAAAAAAAAAAAAAATATATTTACTAATTTCATTTTTTCAGAATTATTTTAAAACACAGTGTATTAATTAAAACTCTCAAATTCCTTTTTACATATATACCTATTTTTACTTAGCATGTTACGTGAAAAATATTGAAACTTACTAAATTAATGTATTATAATTAAAGATACAAATAAATAATTAATAACATTAATTATTTATAATTTATAATTAAAAGTAAAAATAACGATACAAATATTTTTTGCACAAGTGAATATTTAAATTAAAATAAATTTAAATATATGGTTAATCATAAAATAGAATATTGTAAAATGGAAAAGTACATATCGCAAAAAATAGAAAATTCTTTTTTTCGTTACGATGCATGTAAGGTATTATTATTACTATTATTGATTTTTTGGTGGAATATACTGAATAAATATGTTTATGCATCTAGAATGATTTTCTTGGGAGAAATACATTTACAGAATTTATTAATATTTTTTAATAATAAATTACGAGAATAAATTGCTATGTATTTTAATTAGGGATACTATTATTGTATGAAATTTGTGAATAATTTTATATATATATGGCAGTATAGTTAAAATTTAAATAAATAACTTTTTTATTAATAAGAAACTATATATATTAGGAAAAAATTATAGTTTATAAAAATTATTATAATTAATGCTTTACAAGGAAAAAATGTATCAACAGTTATATGAAAATAGTTCTTATGCCAAATATCAATTAATATTATGTTGAATATTAAAATATTTTTTTTCGTTGTAATAAAATATATTTATTTTGAATTATATGATATATAGGTTATATATTCAATATTTCCCTATTTTATCTTTACACAATTTTTTATTTTTATTATTGAAAAAATTGAATTTAATCTATATTTCATTGATTCTTTAAATATAAATATAGTTAAATGAAAACATGTAGAATCATTTAACGTAATTATATTTTTAAATGACAATTTTAATAAATGAGGATATAAAGTAGTAAAATTATATTAGAATGATGATTATTAAATATCACAACATATTTATCAGTGTAAAAATATATATGCAATTTGTAAGTAGTGTAATATTATTATATTTTTTATTGTATTTTTATGTAATTAACCTTTTCAAGATTTTTATAGCATATTAACAGAAGATGGAGTAAGTGATAAGATATAATGTTGTTTCATATGTGAATATATTTCCTAAATATATCTATTTGTTAGAGTTATTTTAATTAAAGACTGATCTAAAATATATTTATTATCAATTTAAATATGATGGTTGTGTGTATGATTTACTTATTCCAGTGGAAACATTACCAATTTTATTATTGAAAATTTATTATTTTATATATTCAAGATTGTAACAGAAAAAAGGAATAAAAAACAAAATAAAGAAATCGATAACACAGTTTTATAATATATATATATATTTATTGACTTAATTTCAGTGGTTATTTTTGTTACAATTTTACTCTTTATCATTTTCATATATATTTTCTCCCTTTAGTTTATCAGTTATATATTTTCTCCATTATAAAAATATTATTAAATATGACTAGTATTCTTATACTCAGTTTATTCAAAATCGTTAATTTTAGTTATTTACTTGTGCACTTTTTTTGTAACTTATATATATCTTTTAGTGTGATTTACTCGTTGCTTATGAAATAAATTAATATGAACGGTTATTTCTTTTTTTTTTTTTTTTTTTTTTTATACTATTATTTTATATTACATTTTTTTCGATAAACAAGTTATTTACATAATATCAAATTTGTAGACTTATTAGTTCTATTATTATTGCAAACTATTAAATCTTACATGAATTAATAATTTTTAAAAATATTATTATTTAATGAAAAAATATAAATTGTATTTATTCGAAAAGGTAAAGTATTTACTAAAATAGCATGCACAAAAATATAAAGATAGCATTTTTTGTATATTTTTTAAGTACATTTAAGAATGTGTGATAAATACTAATATATATATTTTTTTTAATTTTACAAAAATAATTTTCATGTTATGTAAAAGAAAGTAAAACTAAGTTGAGATGTATCCTATACAAAAATAATATTACAGAATACGATTATTAATAAAGGTTCATAAAATTTATATTAAGCTATGGTAAATATGATATATATATTTGGAATTTTTAAAATAAATAATTTTGGAGTTAATACATATTTTAAAGATTTATACTTAAGTCTTTAGAATGATTGTTTTTTTAATATATTTTCATTAACCGTAAAATGCACAAAAAATTATAAACTGCTTAATATTATAATCTATGTAAGGCTGTATATGTGATTTAAATATTTTACGATATATCTATTACTGAAAGTGTCACTACAATCAAACTTATAACTGCTATGTAAGTGAATGAAGCCATAACAACTTTGTGTAAATGTTAATAAAACCATCTTATAATTAACATGAAATTTCAGTAATATAAAATCTAATTTGTATAACATTCCCTCGACATAAGATAAAAAAAAGAAACAAGATATAAAAAAAAGGAAAAATCTCAATTTAATTGTATTTGTATTTTAATGGCATTCGTTTGGCAAATCATACTACAATTTAATAACCAGTATATAATTCTTATTGTCGATATTTGACATTGCTATAATAGTAGATGTTGGAAATATAGAATTAGAGTATATATATAATTAATTAAAAAAACTAAAAATGAAATATAACATATTAACATTATAAATTATTTAAGAGCACTCTTTTTATATAACTTTGCTGCTGTAAGAACAAAATACTTTTTGATTCTTTAAATTTAGGTTTTTTAATAGAAATTTTCGCTATCCTAAGACATAGATACACACAAAAAAAGGAAATATACATAAAAATTATAGATGCTAAAATGAGAAGAAATTTATAGAAATCCTTTTAAAATTTAGTCAGGAAAATATAGATAATAAACAAAACAAGGTAATATACGATTCTTCGTTAAAATCATAATATATGATGAGTTATAAGAATACCAGTTGCATAATATTTAAAAATTAAAAAGAATATATAATTTAATATATATATAGTGAGTTCAGAAATAAAAAATGAACGAAAAACATGAACATGTACATGAATATATATTAAGCGTAAACATCCATGATAACGGGAAAAAATGGAAAAAGAACATAATAATGAAGTTGTAGATAAAATTTATGAAAGAAAAAGTATATATATAAACGGTACAATAATACACATTATTTATGAACATTTAGTATATTATGTATAATAAGAAAAAGGTAAAAGATATGAAATATAATAGTAAATGTAAGCCATGATACATAAAAATGAATTACGTAGAATTAATAATACAGAAATAAACGGAACAAAAGAAAATATAAAAATGTGAATTTCACTGAAAATAGGTTATGAATTTCTATTTTATAAAAAAAAAAGGAAAGCTAATATATATAAATTAGTATAACATTGATAAGATTATACATTCAAGGAATGTTAATTAAACAAAAATAAAACTTTATCTGCTGCAAATAGGAAGAATATAAGTAAAAATGTACGTTCTTATAAAATAAGAAAAAATATTTAAAATATAAGTATAGAAAAATGAATTTTCCTAAAACTAAAAAAGTCTATTAAACACAAATTAAGATTTTTTTGTAAAATATAACTCGAATGGACTTATAATTCATGTCATATTATAAGTTTAATTCTGTGGTTTATGGGTATTAAAATGGGATATGGTGTTTTTACGTGATTGAAGTTATTATATTTTAAATAAATTGAGGTAGGGCTAAATAGTTTGTTTTGCTAAGATATGTTACATTATCATTTATTTGTATGCGTAAATAATACACATTTATATTATTTATTTAGGGAGCTCCTATAAAACCTGTTCGTGGAAAAGTAAAAATAGGTAGAACATTATATTTAAAAAATAGAAGGTTATTAGGAGAACATGCATAAGGAGGTGAACCAGTAAGTGTCCATTTAACAATAAAAGTATCAGATAATGAAAAGAATAAATTTTTAGGAAATAAAAGAAATATTTCATTTAAGAATAGGGAAAATAGTAAATTGGCATATGGCGAATTAAAAAAAGTGCACTAAATAATGGGAAAAATAACATGCTACCTTTCATAAACAACCGTTGTATGTTTAATCCTTTGACATAAGCACATATCTACAAGCAAAATTATATGAATAGATAATTTTATTGTACAGAAAAAAATTAGTTCAAAGACAAGAAAACAGCTTTATTTCATGTAATAATTTTGTTATATAGGAATAAATAGGAATTAAGCTCTGCACTTATTTTGTTTATGATTTCTTCGGGAAAGATTACAGAGGCTAAACATTATAATTAGTCTGACTATAGCATTATTTTTCGTGAGTCCAACTGTGTTAATGTATATTTTTAAAATACTCATTTGTGACGTTAAGAAAAAATGAGCAGAGACGAAGTAAATACTTTTCCCTTTCAAATCCATTTTTCTAGTAATATATGAATATTTGTTGTGTCATTAAATGTGCTATTAATGAAATATTATGGTGAATAATTGATTTTTATAAAACAAAATATATATATATATATGAATATTTTGAAAAAGAAAATTAAAAATATTTATAGCTAATATTTAAAAAAAAAAATTTCTTCTATATTTCTATTTGTCTTATAATGTGCTATACAAAAAGGGTTTAATATTATAGCATACTTTAAAAAATATATATATATTTCCGGTTTTTTGCAATTCACTTAAAAATTACAATTTTCACAAAAGTAATATGCATTATAAGGAAATGCATTTGGGGAAATAAGTAAAAGCATATATTAAGATTTATACCGATTTATGCAAAAATATATATAGTGCATTAGAATAAATATAAAAAATAGCATTAAACAATTGTTATAAAAATTTTAAGTTATTTTTTGAGATAAAAATAGAATTTTTTTGCTTATTCTTCCAAGTTTTTTTCTTGAGTTAAAGAATTTTATTTTTTTTTTTTAAAATGGTACATAATTATTTGTTTTCACATTTCGTAAAATTAAGTGAACTTTTTCTGTTTTTACAATTTTTTTTTTTAAGAGAAAAACCAACTTAATACACATTTTTCAATAAACGAACTATTATTTATGGAGCATGTTTCCAATAAAAATATTTTAAAAGGTTTTTTAGTTTTTCTATATTATTTAAGTAATAATTTATGAAAGTTCAGTAAAGAACCACGGCTGTTAATAATGGTTTATTTTTAGTAAAACATTACGTTGCGATTCAATATATTTTCAATTAAACGGAATTGTGAATGAAGTGAATTTTTTCTATTACACGTGCGTAAGTTGTGTAATTAACTCAATTTATACAATCTATTTAAGTATATAAAATAAAAAATGTCCGAATTAAAAATGTGTAATATATTTTGTTTCTTAAAGAATTAAATGAATACTTTAATGGGTTTTGAACAGGCATTGTTACTGGGTTATAAAAAGGATCTTCCTTTTTGTTATATTTAATATTAGATTTGTGAAGAATAGTTATATTTTTCAAAAGACATTTAATGATGCTTAGGGATCATAAAAAATTAAATGAATTTTTTCTGTTACAATATGATTATGTGCAGTTAATCATTTAAATGTTCGGGTTAATGCTCATGTTTGTGTGTAAATGAATTAAATAAATAATGCAAATAAAAGTAATATGAGAAACATATATTATTCGTATTAAGGATAAGTACTTTCATTAAATTCTATGACCTTTTCTTCAAGAAATAAAAGTTAGTAGTGCACATGTCTCTTGCATATAATTCACAAATCTGTTACATATATATATATTGATTCGGTATTTTTAAATAATATAAAATTAGAAAAAGCTTTATTTGTTAAATAAATGCAAATGTAACGTTTATAATATCATTATTAATAAAGAATAAATTAAACACTCTCCTATGCTTAAAATGTGTACTTATTAAAAAAATAATAGAAAGAAAAAAATGTTCCATAAATTCAATACAGAAACAAATTTATTTAAAAATAATGATAATAAATTAAACCTAGAATAGTGTAGTAAGGTTATGTAAAAATTAATAGGCAGTACCTTATTATAATTACTTTTTTTAAAAGATGTGAAACCATGAAAATGTCAAAAGAGAATTTATTAATGATATACTCTGCATAAATTGGTAATTATTTCCTGTCAGGAATTACAATTACATAATAAATTTTCTAATGGATCTATTACAAATTGAACTATTATTTCAAAATAAAAGTTAATAGTTCTGAATTTTGTTTATCACATATGTAATGCAATTGTGGTATATTTATAGAACAGCTACAATAGAATATAGAATTATTCCATGAACGAAATATTCTTCGAAATTTTTGTGTTATAACAATATATTATTATTATATAAATAATAAAAATTAAAAGCAAAAAATAATAAGCAGATATATTGTATTACCATTTTATTTTTTCTTTTACAGCACACGTAATAACCTATTTCTAACTATTATTACTTCTATAGAATATTCAGTATTATCAAAATAAAATTCTGTAATGTTTTTAAACTTAATTTGCATTTGCAATAATATATTTATGTATTATGAAACAAATTTTCATTATTCTTTTGCGTTTATACATACATATAGAATTACATATTAGTAGTTAAACTGTTTATAAATTGAAGATTATAACAGTTGTAAAAAACTATGAGCTGGTAAAGATTTTATCAGTATACAACTAAGAAAATAATTAAACATAAAGGAAGTAATATTTAAAATATTTACAAAACAGTCTTAAAAAAATTATTTTACTATATATTTTGAAATTTAAAAATATATTACCTTACCAAATGCATATTATGGTAGTATATTATTCTTAAAAATGATGATTCAATTTAATTAAAGCGCATATATTTTTATTGAAGTACTATGAATTATGAATAATTAAATAAAAAGCTCATATATGTACATGTATATAACAAATGATATATCTAGAAATATCAAAGAAGATAAAAAAAAAATTATATCAGTGAAAAACTTTTTTTGAGAAAATAGAACAAATATTAATAAAAATATTGAAAAAATGAGCATATATATCTAAATATGTATAAGTTATATGTATGATCATAAAAAGATTAGTTCTTTTTCTATAAAATGCAATTATATAAATAATTTTTATAGATGACTATAGTTAATCCTTATTAATTGATCACACTTCCACATTACATATTACAATTATTTTTTTTATTTTAGTTAATAATTTTATGAAAAATATGTAATACACTTAATCCGTTATAAGAAACTAGAACATTTCTTTAATTTGTTTATACACAAATTAATATCATTGTTAGTAATGATAAATAATTATATGGCTATACAAATAATTTGTGTATTTTTCAAGATGGATTTTTAATAAAATAAATTAAAAAACGAACGTTAAATTTTTTTTCATTCTCGTAAAAATAACAAATGTGTTAAAGAGAAAATAATGATGCTTGCTGCCAAACAATGCAAACAATTGGGTGACATGGGTAATGTTGGTAGCCTTTTGCCAGGCGACCTATTAGATTTATGTGATTGTCTTGATATGGATGAATCTGTGAATAGTGATAAATGTAAGTGCAATGATGTTTTAAATAATGAAGAACTTAAAGCTGCTTTTCAAAAATTTAAGAATTGTTTTGGAAGTAATACAGAGTCAAATACTGGGTCAAATACTGAGTCAAATAAGGAGTCTAACATGGGAATTCTTACAGGATTACTTAAGGGAGTGACTGAGGGATTACCTGGGAATTTTGCGTCATTGTTTCCTGGGGGATTGAATTCGATGGTTCCTGGGGAATTGAATTCGATGTTTCCTGGGGGATTGGATTCGATATTTCCTGGGAACATTCCTGGGAATTTCACTAACCCTGTACCTCAAAGATTGAGTACGGTTTCACATGAGGGGTCAAATACGGAACCAAAAGTAAAGTTAAATACCGAAATGCCTAAAAATAATTTAAAATTCCTAACTGGTAACTGTTATATATCATCTTTAAAGGATATATTGAGTTCATTGAAAGGAAACACAATATGCAGTGTTAATATATCATCTTATAAAGAAAAAGGTGAAAAAATAATTGAATATTTAGAAGTTATAGAGGACGCTGCCGTTAGTACATTAAAACATGTGAAGTTAATTAATAGCGGAATTATTTTGGGTGAAAATTTATTCTCGAGAGTTATAACAAGATTTTCAAGCTACAACATTGCACTTCCATTGTTTGTATCTGGATCCATAGTAGTTATAATTATTGGAATACTTTATATGGTAAACATTTACTTTTTCTTGAAATATGTATATTTTATATTAATAATTTTTATTTGGAAAAAATTAATAACGAAAAAATTAACGTATGTAATATATTCATTTTATATTTTTTTTTATTAGATTAATAAATCAATACCTCCTTCATTTTTCGATTCTCGAAGGAACAATGATGTACAAAATAATGATGAACAAAATTATGATGAACAAATGAAAATATTGCAAGAACAATATAATGAAACATTACGCACAACTGCTATGCTTAATCAATTCCTTTTAGGGTACCAACCAAACTAATAAAGTTAGTAACACGGTCATGTATTCTGTCAGTTAAATTATATTTAATGTTCATTATCTAATAGTGGAAGCTGATATAATATGTAGAACTATATAGAGATTAGTGATGGAAATAATAATGGTTTTAATATTCTATGTATTTAGAATAATAGGAATTTAGCTTTAATATGAAAAAAAAAATTAACAAAAATTAAATTTTAAATAAGAGAAATATAATATTGTAACGAATACATTTGTAATTATTTATTCCGTTAAATAAGACATATAAGAAGAAAATATAGAAAATGGTCAAACATAGCTTTAGAATTATATATATTTTTTAGTGTATATATATTTATAACACATATATATAATTAAAACAAAACAATTTAAAATGATTATATTCATAATTTCTTATTCTTAATATACAATATGAAAATACTATAATAAGAATATTTATTGTTGCATATACTCTATGTTAATATGCCTATGTATATATATTCTTAACTTATTTTTTTATTTATTATAAGAGCACACATTTAGTCGGTAATATTTTTATAATATCTAATTCTTATATTAAATTTTAATTTAATTTATTAAAATGTTAAATGATTATAATGTGTGCTTTTGTTTTTTTTTGTAATAACTCTTTATACCTTATTATGTTAATATGATTACGTTGTATTTAGAGAAAGGAATTTTCCGATAAATTATGTAGTAACATCCGTTTATGTATATTATTATTTTCCGTTTACTTTTTGAATTTTTTTTTACTATTTCTGCTAGGATTAATATTAATTCTGATTAAAATAGTGAAATTTCTATTTTGAATAAAAATTATTTACGTTATGATAAGAATTTTAATTATAAAATTTTCTCATATAGTTTTAATTTTATTCATACAATTGTATTAACGAAAAAAGTTATATTACTTATGTTTATATAAAGAAATTTTGTAATAACATAAAGCTCTGGTTAAACCAATTGAAATGCTTTTATATTTTGGAAAAAAAGTGTTTCTCAGGAAAGCATTTGTAAAGTGAGCACATGGTGAAATTAACTAGTATGTTAGCTATAATGATATTGATAAATGATGTCCTATGTTCAGAAACAATTATGAGCTTCTTACATTTATGAAGTTTCTACATTTTTTAAGAATTATATTTTAGTTACACTAGTTATTCAATTTTATTAGTTTATACATTTTGTGGACTAAAAAAATCGTTTTTTCTATTCCATAGCACATGTAAGTTATGGTTAATAATTATAAATATTCTATATCGTTAGTTTTAATGCTTTTCTTTAAACATTGTTCGTGTGTATACGAAAATTAAATAATTAAATGATATTTTTCTTGTGGAAATGTTTCCTTTATTTTAATCCTGGTTACATAGTCCAGAAATAAGTGATAAAAACAAAGATATACTGTTGAAGAATTTCGTGATTTTTTTTGGTGTTATTTTAAAAGAACATGTATAAGAAAATAACTAAAAACATCGAATATTTGTTTATTCTGTAAAAATAAGGTATTTTTTTAGCATGTATCTAATTTAATAAAGAGAATGTTGTGCATACGTTGAGAACATGTAAATAAGTAAATTACTAATTCAAAGCGTATAATTCTATATACCTAATATTAAATATTTTTCTAAAAAAATTTAATACACTTTTTGCATAAGTTGTGAACTTTTATTTTTTTATTTTGTTTATCAAAATATTTTATTACGATAATATAAAATTCTTATTTAGTTGCTTGTAACACTTTACATATATATATATATATATATATAACTTGAATGTAACATTTGCATCTCTTTATAGTATTTACTACATACCTTTTAATTATTCAAAAGTTCTTGTTTCTTAGTGTTCTCTAAAAAAGAAGAAACGGCTTCATTTATTATCCCGTAATTAATTTCGTTTGTACTGAAATTTTCTTAACGGTACTTGCATTTATGGCAACTAAATATATTTATAATTATTTGTATTTTTCTATGGTTGTTATTATTTGTTAATTCTCTGTGTGTGTGCTGCACGTTAGCATGAATATTATAAATTTTTCTTTTATTTTGCCTCAAAACTTTTATTATAATAATATATTATCTCATTTTGTGGCGTTCCTTTATAGAAAAAAGTATATTTATGATAAATATTTTTTTAAAACATATTTAATATTCATATAAATTTTTAATGATAATTTTTTCTTTGGACAAACAACATAATTCATATATAATTAACTGATGTATAAAATGAGTATATATGACAATTATCCGTATTTATTCCTATTTTATAATGGATGATATAATACATTTTTCAAAAAATATTTAAGTTACAAGTTAAAATACAAATATGAGCAAAATTTTTTCCATATATTAATATATTTTCATCTATTCATACTTATTATATTAATTAAAAATGATTCATTTATGTGAAAAAATAAATCAGTGCTATTGTATGCTTAGTAGAAAACAAAAATAAAAAAATAATCTGATTATTTACAAATTAAGGAAAACATAATATATGAAGAGCAAGTCAAAAGCATAAGATATCTATATATTTATTTAATTAAATTATATATGTATAAAGAATTACTTTTGGACAATATTTTAAGATTGATTAAGCTATACTTTTCGTGTTCTCTACTCTTTTACATAAGAATCCTATGTATATAAAAACACTTCCATGGAAATATATTTTTTATTTTTAATTATTAATTATTATAACTAAAAATTAAGATGTGTATATTGGATTATATTTGACGAATGAATGTTTCTATATAATTATAAATATTTCTTTTCTACGATAAATTATTTTCTTAAATGTAACTTATGCTATATACATATATATATAATTGTCCATTAGTTTTAATGCTATAAAAGAGTTATGTATATTTATATAATTCTTTAATAATAATACGTAATTAAAATTTAAGAAGCATATATTTAAAAAATTTTCCATCTTAAATATTTGTTCCTGTAAGGACATTAACACGCATTTGCGTAATTACGGTAAATAAAATTACAGTATGAATATGATTTATTTTTTATTGTATTATTATTATTAAAATATTTAATATTTTAACCAATATCATAATTAATACTTACA
Organism: Plasmodium ovale wallikeri; assembly: GCA_900088485.1. Lineage (NCBI taxonomy): Eukaryota > Apicomplexa > Aconoidasida > Haemosporida > Plasmodiidae > Plasmodium > Plasmodium ovale. The sequence continues at coordinate 59,683 of FLRD01000010.1, read as the reverse complement.
TCTATAAATAGAAGCTTGATAGAATATAAACATCACCCCTTGCACTTTATCTTCCAAGACCGCGTACTTTTAATATAATATTTCAGTTAAATTCGTATGCCTTATAACGTTAACTGTAAAATATTTTTCTGTCTAGGATATTTCAACTATTTCTATATTTATATTAGTCTCTATGAATAAAATTATAATTAGAAAAAAAATACAACCATAACAATATATATATATTAAATAATCCATATAACACCAGTAATGTTTACCGTAAAAAATAAATATATTGACATATTCTAATTAATCATGTATATTATTTGTTTATAGTTCGCATAAATACAAATAAGTTTAAAAGTTTATGCTTCCCTAAAATGTATTCTAGCCAAATAATTATTTTCAATATTACATTTAATCGAGAATCTACTTTAATTATATATATATATATATATATAATATAACATATATTTTGGTATATTATTTTTATTAAGAAATATTTTGCGTATTAAAAAATTTACACAGTTTTACATTTTCTTAATGGAAAATATGCAATAAAATTTATAGATATAAAAATATATTATGTATTCACATTTGAACCCTAATTTAGTTGTGGTAATCCCTTTTTTTACCAGTGCTTCATAATACACATAATATACCTTTTAATTATAACTATGGTTGATGATCTGCATAAAGATTTATAGAATATTGGACTTATGTTTATTTATTCACTTAGATTCTATTTATATGTTATTTACAACTAATCTTATGTAAAGTTATATCATTGAAATTATATATATAAGAATAATGATAGCACAGAAAATTTAACAATTTGCTATTTTAGCTATGAACCCTCATAATATGTAATTTTCATTATATTAATTAATCTTTAATTTTACACTCATTTGATCGCTCTTAATCTATTTCATGCATGTCTTTCTTCATATTATCATATTACATATTTTGTAGTGATACATTTACTTACACATTCATTTTGTAGCAATGCTATTATTTTTTTAAAATATTATTCTTTGAGATATTTTTTTTATTATTTTGTTATATACAAACAAAAACCATTAACGTTTCATGTGAATAAATTAGGAATATCATAATGAATTATATGCTATATTATAACCTTCATATTCCGAATTTCTTTCATCATATTCAGATGTATGTTGTAGCATTTCATATTCTTCATCAAAGTTCTTTGTCATTCCTTTAAATCTATTGGCTCGAAGTTTTATCCAGTGTCCAAAAGGCGTAAACTAATATTGACAAATATAAAATTAGCAATTTTAATATATTAATCATTGATGAAAGCAATGAATGACATTAATATATTTTAAAAATAGAAATAAAAAATTAATTGCCTAATTATATTATTATTAACCTTATAGGAAGATAGAAAAATAAGTAATATACCAACCCCTGAACTAAAAAGTGATATTGGTAAAGTAGTCCCAAAAGAACTAGGTGGAATATGATGTTCTTCTCTACCACTTAAAGTTTTTGGTGCTTGTATGTTTAATGATTCCCCGGTTGTATCCTCCATTTCCATTTGTCCTGCCTGAAGACGTGAAGACGAATCTGCTTCATTTGGTTTCCATTGAAGATTATTACATTCTTCTTGGTATGAAAATAAATCTGGTATTTCTGCAGTGCACTGACTTTTAAATGGAGACACGTCCTTTTCAAATTCTTTTTTAAAAACTTCTAAAACTTTGCAAAATTTGTTATCTTCTATTTTAGTATTTTTGGATAATATATTATTATATTCTGTAGCACATAATTTAGCTCTATTACAAGCTATTTGTACCATGTGTTTTAGTATTTTATAATTACTATAATGTTCATATATTTTATATAGTTTTTCCACTTTTTTATATTCATCACTGTTCAAGTTATTTATTTTAGAAATACATAAATTCTTTTGTGTAAATTCATTATCATCTTTTAAGAATTCATTATATATTTTTAAGGGAGAATTAATTGCATTATTATATGTTTTAGCTTTTTTATTTAACCAATAGTTAACATATGCACAGCAATGCTTGTTATTGCATGATTCTATGCTATTGAAATGTAATAAGTACTTTTTTAGTGTTATGCAATCCTCAATTATCTTTTGATCATTTTTTATTTCTTCATTTTCACTACAACTAGAAAATTTATCGAAATCTTCCGAAAGAATATTCTTATAAGACTTATCTAATATATCCTGGTTATAATTATATTCCTCGAATGTATCATACTAAAAATAATCAGAATAAAGAAAGTATATATGTTTATAAAGAACACATATTACAATAGAAATAATATGCATTATGCGTGAGAATATTTTATTTAAAAGGAGATATAATAAAAATAATTTAATTAAACATCGAAATGTACCCTTTTATCTTCTTCACTACCTGTCATTCTTATATGTTGTAGATAAAATATATTAAAAAATAAATTTTAATTTATAACTTTTAACATAAAAAAGATATTAGAATGTAATAAATTTATATATTATATTTTGTTCTTAATTATAAAATCGAAATAATATTCCTTATTAAAAATTCTTCACTATATAACATATAGTAGTAATGCACAGTCCAAAGTTAATATATAAAAAATGTTTGAAATATTATTAATTATGTAAAATATAAATGAAAATACGTTATGTTATTTAGAGCTGTATGCTCTAATAAATGTTGGATAATAAATCAGCATAATTTTCATTAACATAAATAATTTGGTGCTCTGTAAATGTTATATATTCGAATACAAAAAAAATTGAATATATTATTATGTACTACAACTTTTGTTCAAACGTTCATTCGTTAGCCTATACATAAAATTATATACTCAATAAGAAGATAAAAATAATTGTTTTTTTTTAATAAATATTTAATTTCTTTTTCATGAAATAATTCCTAAATAACTATTTATATTTCGAATCCTTCTATATGGAAATATTCCATGTTTTGTTATCATCATACAAGTAAATATATTCTTCAAAATTTAATTTCTGAATTAATGGAAATTATTACTTAAAATATAAAAAGAGAATATTATAAATGAGGGTTTGTCGTAATAGCTTTATAAACATTTACTATAAAAAATTAAATGTAATTAAATATTATTTTTTTTTAAAACCGTGTACGTCTTATAGTTAAAGTGTACTACAATGAATTCTCTCCATTACAACTTACGTTAATAAAGAGTCTTTTTCTACTATATTTTTCATTATGAAGAAATAAGAAATAATTATTATTTAGCAATGATATAACAAAATTAAAAATATACATATATTATTAATCATATAAATATTAAATAAAAAAAGAGAAAAACGAAAAAATGGTAACTAATTTTCAATATAGCATTAAAGTATCACTGAAAGATATTTGCTCTTTTAAGATGATAAAAAAGTAGAAATATACTACAATTAAAATTAGATTATGTAAAATAGATAATCCGTTTATATATTAGAAATCATATATTCCTTATTGATTTAATACTACATATGTATTACAATAAGTTAAAAAATTTAGTGTACATTACTTCTGAAGCAACTTTATATATTTCTTGGTATATTCAAATTATAACTTACATATTTATGAGATAATTATATAATAAAATACCGTCACAGGAAATTATGAAAATCATTATCACCTTATTATTTTAGCTATATGAGGAATTTAAATTATGTTTTTTTGCAGTTTGTTGTGTAAATAAATATGTATGAACTCTATCGATATTTTTTTCCATACTAATATATAAGATTAAAATAGTTTATGTGTAAAAATGTATGAGAATATATGTAGTTGTAATATGAATCCATTGTTAATATTTAACTTATGCATTTGATATATGATTATTTATATTAATTATTATTTCGACGATATATGTATTAAAAATTGATGAAATTTTTTAACTTATTTAGTGGCATCATTTATGATGCAGAGCAGTAGTTTATTTTATTATTCTCTATATTATTAACATTAAAATGCATGCACCCCATAATTTTATTTCCTCTAGATGCTGTTTTGAAGGATATGTGTTTTTTAACGCATCATAAATATATTCTTTATATATTTATTGACTGAATATATTTTATTTTTTTTTAATTTATAAAAAACAAATATTGAAAAAGGAAATCTTTAATGATTTATATAATATTATTTTTTTATTCTTTTTTCTTTTTTTTCAGTATTTTATTTATTTTTACAATGTATTTAAAGAGTTATATATTTATAGTGTACATATATTGCTTGTTATTAAAGCATAGTTTTATAAAATGTGTGTGTTATGAATATTAATTATAGGTTTTTTATTCAGCCATTGATAAATTAGGATTTTTGAATTAAATAAATAAGATAGGAGATGTGTATATTTTTCTTTAATGTATAATAATTATGCAATTACACTATGTAAATGTTATGGTATGAGTAGAAGTACGAATAAAACAGGTGCAAGACATACGTTTATATATATATTGATATCAATTAATTATATATTTATTTTAAAATAATATAATAATACACAGAATCATTATGAAATTTATTACAACTGTAGCTCATAAAAATCACTATAGGAATAATAATATTAAATAAATTATATGAAAATTTTTTATTTTGTATATTAATTTTTTTTTTTTTCATTAATTCTACTTGAATAGTTTTTAATATATTCGTTAAAACGCATGAAACATTTATCTCTATTTCTTTTGCTTTTTGTGTGAGTATAATTCGTTATTAAATATATAGATGCGAGGCTTAATATTAGTTAACTTAAAAAAACTAGTATACTTTTTTATGTTCAAGTGATGGATTTTACATAGGTTGATATGATATATAGTTTTCTCCTCCATCAAAAAACATATTTCCTGATTCTTGTACTTCATCTCCAAATCCGTTACCTGTTATATTATGATTGCTTCCCCCGAGCTTGCGAATCCATTGGCCTAGCGGTGTAAACTGATACATAAAAGAATATAATAAATATACATATTATGATTATTTATTATTTTTCTGCGTTTAATTTTATAAGTTTATATTTAATTAATAGATTTAACAAAATATGTACGTACTCTATACAACGCAGAAGCAGTTAACGCAACTGGAGCTATTCCTAGAACAGATTTACCAACTTTTGTTCCAATATCGGAATTTTCTTGCGTCATTCCTGCTTTAGAAGAATGAGCTCTATGTCCTGAAAAATCAGTATCATATGGACGAGGACCATCCACAAGTCCCTGTTCCGAATCCGCTTGAGCAGATAGGTAGTTTTTAGTGGATACCGTTGGTACAGGGCATGATAAAGTAGGTAACACTGACTTAGGATTATAATTCTTGCTGTTTTCATAAAAATCTGGGCATTGATCTGGTTTAGAATCACAAAGACCATCAAAGTATTCGAACAAATGTTTTTTTTGTTTTATTTTTTCATAATATTCTCTGCATACATTATCATAGCTCTTAGCCGTATGAAAAATGGTTTTATAATCAACATAATATTCGTATAATTCCCTTCTTTTTTCCCAATCTTCGTGATTAAAAATTTCGAATTTAGGCTTACATTTATTGTAGTAAGATGTTTTTTTAAGTTCTATACTAGGATAATTCCACATCATCTGGAGATCACTAAAAGCAAGATTAAATTTTTTTGAAATATTTTCAGGACCAAAAATATCTGTTAGCGCATCATATATCCAATAATTCAAAAGTATACAAACATCGTATTCATTTTTGTCATCTATGAATGCTGCATATTTATCTAAATATCTTAGAATCTTTTCACAAATTTGTTTTGCTTCATTTTTATGATACTGCACAGAAGTTGTATCGCATTTTTGACTATAATCAGATAAATCCGGATACTCTTTTTTTATAATGTTATAAAACCTTTGCGATGGTAAATTACTCAAATACATTTCGGAACCCCCCTATATATGTAGTAAATAATGTGAATATATAAATATTTACTATATTTAATATGTATATTTCTTTGTTATTGTGCTTTTACAAAAATAGCATATTAAAATAAAAGGAATCTTTTATAATTCACACAAATAAATGAATATGTAAATTACTCGAGGTCCTTCAAAAATTTCTCCTGGCATTATCTAGAATAAATGAAATTAAAATAAAGTTTTATTATTAAATTTTTTATATTTTACGTTTCGGTATTTTAAGTTCAAAATAAAATTTTATGTATGAAAGACACTTTAGCGATTATTTGTGTACATAAATAACTTTGTTTTAATATAACTAGGATAAGTAGAATAACGAATGTTTTATATTTTTATATTACTGTTCATGTGTACATTCATTATATAAAAAAATAATAGATGATTTAAATAAACAGCGTGTAGAGTATAAATGTAAAAAATTATTATAAAATATGCGATAAAAACATTGTAAAATTAATTTGAAAACAACGTAACTTATTATTTACATACAAAATTTTATACGTAAATAATATCTGGAAAAATGAATAAGTAGTATTATTACTAAAAAGTTATATAAAATATTATCTATATTTTCTTCATCATTGTAGTGTTTATGCGAATAAATATTAATAGTACTTATATATATTTTGGGATACAAAAGAGAGATTATCCCTTTTGAATTATGCGCACATAAATGAGAAATAAAAATATTGCAATTAGATATATTTATGAATGATATAACATTAAGCATAATTTATAATATATTTTTAATAATTTTTTCCCTTATATTTAAAAAATATATAAATTAAATGAACAAAGTACTAATAAGTAATAGTGTATATATATATAATAGAGATAAGTATATGCAATTATACATATAGCTTCTGATATAGAAAATAATCACACTATTAATCCTATATATAAAATAACTTTTTTCAAAATATTTGCAAACACGATTCATTTTAATGCGAAATTAAATAAATTTTTTCTCCATTTGTAATCTTATCTATTGGTGAATATTTTTCTTTTAAAGAAATGCAATTTTTACAGCATGTGAACGAGTATTTTACTTATTCAGTAAAAAATAGCTTATTATGTAATGTTTTATTTAATTTCTATTAGAACTTATCTAAGATATACCTTCAATACTCATTATATGAACATAAATGTATTTAAAAAATTAATATTGTACAAAAAAAAAAGGATACATTATTAAAATATAAATATCATATTTTTACATGAATGAAATATTAATTGAAAAATATTTTAGCTAAAATTTTATGTGGTAAAGCAATTGAATAAATGACATACCCTTAATATTATTAAATAATTTCCTACATTTCTATACACACATTATTAATAAGAATTTCTCTTTATTATGTTATTATATTATTGCTATAATTAATACTATAAAAAATATATCTATGTTTTTTTACAACATAATTAAATTTATATAAATAATAGAAACGAATTCTTTGTGTCACCTTATGAAAATATATATAAAAAAAAGAAAAAAATTGACTTTAAATGATTAAAGAAAAAGGCCGATGAAACATTTATTAATTATAATACGATAATAATGCCGTCATAGTTTAAAATGGAAAAGTATCCGTATAATATAAACAGTGTATATTAAATTAAAAAATAAAATTATAATATCAATTTTAATTTTCACTAAGCATAATATAAATAACAAAATATAACACCTTAGCGTTTAGTAATTACATATATATTTTGTTAATGCTAAATATAATAACTGCTTTCATATATAACATATTTTTTGAAATTATAAAAATTTATAATAAACTCTACCTTTTTAATGCAATGGTATTTCAGCGAGATATGTTAGAATGATTACACATAATTAATAAAAAATATTTACATTATTACACTTTACCTTAATTTGTTTACAATTGAAATAAAATTTATTTAGAAATAGATATTATATAAAGGACAAAATAATGAATTATCATTCTTACTTTTATTACTTATAAAGATATTTAATGCTTCTTTCTGTCCATTGAACTATACAAATAGGTAAAAATAATTTATGTATATCGACATATTTTTGCATTTGGAATATATAAAAATTGTACTTTCATAAGTATTTGTAAACGTTATCCCTTATTCATATATAGAAATAAATAATTACATAATAATTTGCGTTTATTCCTAATTCCTTCTAATAGTGTAATGACAATCAAATTTGTTATAATTTTATATTACACTATTTATAATAAACATATTTCATTTCCTAAACAGAAATGTGCAATTTTCATCATAATATGAGTTGCATGAAACAAATAGATACATTTAGTTTTACATTATTGTTAATTAGGTTAAAACTAATTAAATGGAATTATTAATGTAACTCTACTTTTATAACTATATGAATAAAATGAAAAAATATATGCTTATTAAATATACAATTACTATATAAAAACGAGAAAAAAAGAAATAAAGTAATTGACAGATATACTGTATAGTAAGAAGAATATAAAAATGAAAAAAAAAATAGCAAATAATTATAATATGTTTTATATAAAAATATTAACAAAAGTAATATTGTGTATTTGCTTATTATTCAAGTGATGAACATTATTTAATATCTGATTTATTACACATATAGAGTAATATATCAAATAAAAAAACCTTATTGTTCATTTGAAAAATAGGTTTTTTGTATATTTTATTGAAAATGGATATGGATGTGTGCATACATTCACTCATTCATTGATTCTTTAATTTAAAATTGTATGATATAAAAGAGAAAAATAAATATCAGTAAAATTATAGATACATTATTTTAAGTATTAATTCTTTTTTGAAGTGTACATATTTATTCGGAAATGTGTAATAGAAATATTCATATTTATCTGTAGTATTGTTTTAAATAAAAATATAAGAACATGTTAATAAATGAAACTTGTTAAATGATGTAATACTAATCCTTATTATATATGCTTTATATGAATTTTTGTCATTTTCTGAAATATTTTTTATCATATGTGTCGTGATAATATATTTCGTTAATAATTAAAATGAAATATATATATAATAATTGTGCTTTTGTGTAAACAGTAACATATGCAGCTATATTTGAAGAACTAATATAAAATACTACCTTTCATTATTCCTTTTTTTTTACACAATGAAATACATTTTATTTTATTAAATGTGATTAATAATTATATAAAAGTATTTAATTTTATGAGGAATGGTAATGTATATAGTTTCGTTCATTATGAGAATGTGCATAAGTATTTTCAGAAGATTCTTCATATGATTCGAAAGATTCATCTTCCATAAAGTACTGAGGATATCTTGTATTATTTATTCGCTGATTATACAACCAAGATACTAATGGAGTAAACTGTTACATAAAATAAAAATTGTCAATTATTTCGTATGTACATGTTGTAATAGTAATATATTTGTAAAAATTTATTTGAACTAATAACAGACAATAATACTAATTAATAAAGGAAAAAATTGCAATACTTTATATAAAAAAAAAAGTAGAACTCCAGTTCCAAAGAGTGTAGAACCCACAGAGAAACCAACAGTAGGAAGTAATGAATGGAAGGAATCACTTGCTGCCTGTGTTTGTACTTGAGAAGAGACATAAGACTTGTCATCTGTAGGACATTTAGCAGGTACTATTATTTGTTCACTTTTTGGACACTTTTTTTCAGCTGCTGAAACAACAACTTGTTTAGGACTAGAGCATATGTAATCTTCAGGAACACTCTTATAACATATGGGTTTTTTCAAATCATCAGGAAATTTAGCTGTATTTGTGAATCTTGTATACCTTATACATGTGTGATTAGGATCATCTGCTTGCATAACATTCCATAATTGTTCAATTTGTATATCCCAGGATTTAACTTTTGATTCACAATTTCCCGAAAAAGTAAAAATATTTTTCCTTTCATCAAACCACCTGTTCAAATTATCGCATGCTGTATTTTTATTAAATGTCGAATTTTTTTCTAAATGATTTTTAACATTTAGGTAATTTTCTATAAGATATAAAGCTATATGTTGCAAATAAGGATCACTATAAAATTTAATTATGTCTATATATTCCTTTTTTACAAGAGGAAAGTGGCTACGCGTTTTATTAAATATTTCATAAAAGTACTCATCAGAACCATAAATCTGAATATTAAAAGAAAAATGATAAAATAACACAAATGTGTTATTATATAACAAAGAAACATGTTCAAAAAAGGAAAAACATTATATATCTATTAGATAATATAGTATAAATTAAGATATGATTAAAAAGAATAAAAATAACTTTCTTATAACCATCTGGACAAGCACTTATATCCATTTTTATATGTTTATATTAGGTATTAAATAGGTAAATACAGTAATGTAGTAATATTCTCAGCCATAAAATTACATATGTGATATATAAAAAATATATATGAAAAAACAGGTCTATATAATGTACTGTGATAAATAAAATACAAAAAAAAAATTTATTTACTAAAATCTGCGTATTTTTTACTATTTAATTTATTCTAATATAATTATTATTATACAAGTTTTTTTTTTTCAAAAAAAATATAGAATAATTTATTTTAAAATAGAAAAATATGTTCATAATCGTCAATATTTCAAGTTATTTATTCATATATATTTTTTTAAAATAAATCATTACTAATATAAATATTAGAAGAATGTCTAATATATAAATATGATTTGTTACATTATTCTTATTATTTTAAACAATTATCTACTAATATTAAAATTAATAAAAGAAAATATTAAATTATATTTTTGTATTCATATAAAATTTTGAATGTATTACCTAAGTTAATATTATAGCAATTAATCTAGTTAATTTTTTTATTACAAGGATAGAATTAAATCAAAAAAAAATAATTTTATTCGCAATTATTATAAATAATTGTATCATATCGTTAATAATATAAAGAAACGAATATTATACATGATAAATTTGCTGAACAACATTTAAATATGTATGGATATGTGAGTTGCTAAGAACATGTTATTCATCTATTTATTTTAGCACTGCAATATATAAACTATTGATTTAAAAATATTTTACATCTAAATTTATTGTTGCGAATGAGCATTATGCCTTTAAGAAAATATAAGTATGTAGTTAATTATTTAAATTGTATAAAAAATATATAGAAAATTTAGAATAAATCATTTTGAAAAAGAGGAAAAGGGAAAAAATGATACTGTAACATTTTCATCTATTTTGCATAGCAATAGTTTACTGGGCGTAGATATAATACGTGTATAGAATTTATAATTTTCTAAAAAGAATGGTAAAAAAGAAAAAAAAATTATTATCTGCTTTTTTTTTCACATCTGTTTTAAAACTATCATAATTTCTGTTAGAAATAACAGAAAACAATATTTTAACAAAAAAAGTTAATATTATTAAAAAAACTTCTTAAAGAAAGTTTTTCTCTCTATATATATATATATGTATAATTCCAATGGGGGTGCAAATCCAAGTTCTATTTATAACGCATGTACCACTTAATAAATTTTAAAACAGCTTCGTTAAAATTTTTTACCTTTCTTTTATTATATATAATACACTATTAAAAAAAATTAGTGATTAAGTATAATGATATTTTGAAAAAGTGAATATCTTTTTTTTTTAGTTTAATGTTAAAAAAGAATATTATGTAATTTGAGGCATAATAACTTCTATTAAATTTATTATGGAATTATGAAATTTTATTATACTAATTCTTTAAATATTACTTATACTAAAATTCATAGTATAAATGATTAGTTAAGCATTCTTTTTCTTTGTATATTTTAGCTTTTTATTTTTGCATTATAAAATAATAATATGCCTTATATCTGTGATGGAGCGAATGCGTTTTTATATATGTAAAAAATATAAAAAGGTAATTATTTATAAGTCTAAAATAAATATCAGCTTTTTCTGTAACTAATATAATAATTATATAATTGCATTAAATTGAAATGAATTATTTGTGTATACCTATTATATTTGTTGCTAACAAAAAATTATTATTATTCGGTCTTTTTAAAAATAAATATTATAAATGATAATAATAAAACAAGCATACTAAATATAAAATGTATTATAATATTATTTAAAGATATAATAAATGTAATTCTTATAATATAAAAAAAATAACATTTATTAAATAAGTTATATTTGCATGATTTGTGGCATTTCTAAACATTTATTATACATAGTATTAATAATTTTATTTGTATTTTACTACGTAATTATGGTATAAAACTAATTCTTTTCCCTCTATCCCTTATTTTTCATAAGCAAAATATAAACTTATATTGTTTTGTATACATTTTGTATCCACATGTAAATATATTTATATAGATTACATAAAAGATTTTTTTGCATATATATCATATTGAATAGTAATAACAATGTATACATTTATCGTGTAGTAAATGTGCTGGTTTTTATTTGAACGATGTTTCCTATTGTGGAACAATAACTTTTGCTATATTACTTATAACACATTTTTTTTGAATTGCAATTTATTTAATAAAGCATATATTCCTTCTTCTTTACAATAGTGTATATTAATTTTTACATTAAGTGTAACATTATATATATATATTTTTTTATGAATTATATTATATCTATAATAACACTTTTTTTATTTCATAGTATTTTATAATTTCATTTTTTAAAACGAACAGTACTTTTGCAAAATAATCTCTTTGGCTCATTATATTTAAGAACTGTTTAAAGTATAATATGAAATATTATAATTACCGTTTTCAAAATGTGTATGCTCTAAATCATAATTGGATATTGTAAAACCCTGGGTTCCTTCATTCACATTAGCTAAAATAATGTTATTTTTTTGCATTCGAGTACAAAATAGTGATCACAAGGAAGTGCATTAATGTAAAAAGTGTACGTAAAATTAATATATAATTCATACTTTACGTAAATTGTTAATAGAATATGATAAGTAAATTAACATAAGTATTTATATTATAAAATGATATTCCTTCTAACCTTATATAAATGGTTAAAAAGGTGCATATGCCTACAATTGCATCCACAGTTGAGGATCCTGAGATAATAGAACTTTTTAGGGAATCAATAGGTTGATCACTTAAATGAAGCATATTCCTTTCTTCCTTATATTTGATGAGTATTGGATTTTGTATTGACTCGAAGACCAATGGACATTCATCGATATTATCACCCGAATAGGTATAGCCTGTGCTGTATGTTGAATTTTTCCAAAAAAATTTATCTAACTTATATATTTCATGGAATTCAATGAATTCTTTACAACATTTATTGTTTCGTTTTTCTTTAAACATTTGCTTATACTTTCATAATATTAATTCATTCCTTTTCCAAAAAAGTTAAAGAATTTACAGGGTACAGTTTTTTTTTCATGGATAGCCTTAATATTGTTATAGTAATGTAATATAAATACATAAATACTTTTAAGTTTATTATATTCATGTCAATTCAATTCTCTATATGTGCAAGGAGCTGACCGTATACCAAATACTTTATCCTTTATACTACTTTGCCATTCTTCAAAAAGATTATTAATAGATAATACCTTAATATTATGTTTTTTTATTTGATCATATAACCAGTATTTTAGATCAAAGCAATATATTTTATCATAATTATATATTCCATTAAAAGTTTCATTGTTCATATTGTTAATTTTTACTATTATTTTGTATACATTATTGCAAAACTTAGAAAAAACATCATAATCGCAGGGATTATCTGATAATTGACCTTTTATTTACTCGCAATGACTTTTACCACTGCTATCAAAACTACTTGTATTTTTAAACGCTTTATAGATCTTGTCAAATGCTAAAATTTCAGGAAAAGTGTACTGTATAAAAAATTAAACCACTAGTTCCATAATTATTAATGCATGTTATGTGAATGAATTTTCTAGTGAAATTCAGGATTTAGAATGTATATAATTTTCTATTTTTAATTAACTTATCTGATAAAAAGTTAAGAATGTATCTGATTTTGAAGTTCATCATAAGAAAAATACTCTGTATCAAACAGCGCCATTTAGGGAAATAATATATTTACTAAGAATTTCCTTTTATGTAAATAAAAATAACATGATATATTTTATAATAGTAGCATATATTGGCATATATATTAATTTTAATAATAAAAAAATGTTCATCCGTATTGAGGTCTTATCTATTTTAACGTATGGATAAATTATATTACCCATAATAATACAGTGATGTAATAGTTTCTAAATAAGGAAAAATTAAAAATATATTAATAATATGAAAGAACAAGTAAAAATATAATTTCTTCCTAAAAGAAATGTTTGTGGACTTTCCTGAGATATCTAACTAATCACAATTTACATAAAAATATTTTTCATATATATGCACTTAGAGGGTATATAAATATTTCTATTACAAAAAATATTTTTGGGGAATAATCTTTATAATTTATAATTTAAAGAACTTATTTTTAATTAATTTGAACAAATAGTAGTATAGAAACTTAGGAAAATCATTAACTAAATAAATATTCGAAAAATTCGAATTTGAAAAAATGAAGAAGAAAGAGTTTTAATATATTGTTATAATAAACAATAGTAAATGAGTTTTTCTCTGAAAAAACAATTTTTGTTTTACACATTTATGCTAATTTAATATATTTTTTAATATAATTATAAAATTTTATAATTGTCATATTGTCAATGTAATTCTGTAAATTTATACATACAGAAATGTTAATGTTTTAGTTCATATTTTCATGCTCATTATATCGATAAGATATATGTAATTTTTATTTTCAAGAGAGGCATTATATATATAATTAATAGAAATATATAAAGAAGCATGCATGTAATGAAAAAGTACAAAATATGTTCCTAGTGGTAAAAAACTTTCTCTAAATTTTTAAAAAAAGTCAATGAAACGTGTTATCACTTTTAACATAGTAAAAATGTAATTGCACATTTAAATGAAAGAATAATCATAAAATATTTTTAAGATACGCTGAATAGAAAAATACAATATTTTCATTTTTTTTATTTTCATGAGATACTAAAATAATTTTAAGATGTTGTGACAATACGTGTTAAGAAATTTATAAGTGTTCTATAATAGTTGATATTTTTGCATGGACAAAATTTATTATATAACATCATAGTGATTAACAGCATTTAAATATGTATAAATACATTTTATATTTTTTTAAGGAAATGTTTTTGTAACCACACATTAACCCATGTTCGAATAAAATAATACATATAAAATAATTTGAATGAGATCTAGGGCATAATATTTTTTATGCAAAAAACACAAAGTAGCAGTAAATAATTTATTATTAAAATGTACAAGATATCCATGTAAATTTATGAATAAACCACTTTTTGTCATTATAATATACTATTTAAAAACGATTTCTAATAATATAAAATATAAGAAATAATTAATTTATTGTTGTAATGGCACCTTAAATATTTTAAATAATAACTTATAAATATATTTTATAAGAACTAAATATATCATTTAAAACGTACGTTTTAATTTATTAAAGGATTTCATTTTGAATACACTTATATTTGTTTAGTATTACATTACTGTAATGCACATCTTGTAATATTTATATAATAATTTTTAAGTAACTTTAATATGGCAACAATTATATATTAGTAAAAATGCATAATTTTCATGAATAACAAGGTGCATTTGTCTATATATGTATTAGTATATATGAAATAATATGTTTAGGTATTACAATTCTTTTTCAAGAGTAAGAGAAATGTAACAATTTACCTACTTTTATATTAGGTAAAATGATTCATAAAAACTTCTTAACTTTTATTTGAATTTTTTTTCTATTTTTGTCCTCTACAGTTTTTCATTATTATTTAGTTTGTATCTTAAAATTAAATAATTTACCTTAGCAGCAATTTTTTAAAAAAACAAAGATAAATACATATATATATTGCTTTGAATTCTACAGTTATATTAATTAAAAAATATACTCTAGAATAAATAATAGGTAGTACAATATAGTGAAATTTTAATTTTTTCATATAATTAAACTTTTTAATAATGATTCAATAGAACAATTTGCATAATTAAAACTTAGTTTATATGAAGCCATAATTCATGGGAATAAATTTTTCTGAAAAAAATAAATTGTCATAAATTCTACATTATAATGATTTTTTAAAAAATTATATACAACAAAATATCTTTATATTATTGAAAAATATTTCTTTTATTTTTTCATTAATATAATATTTTCTTCGTCTTACAAGCATATAAAATATTTTAAAATATTATGATAACAATTTTTTGAAAATATATTATTTGTATACTATAAAACTGAAATAATTGTTAAAATATAACATGAGAGACAAATTAATATATAATATTCATAGTTCTGTATTTTTTCGCATCATCCTTGAATGTATTATTTTAGGCAAAATTCTAAATAAAATTTATGTAATTGCTGTATTTTTTAAATTGATGATATATATGTTATATGATATAATCCATATATTTTAATCTGTATTATAGTTCTCCATTAGGTTTATAACATGATAAGTGCGTGAATATGTATGTAAGTCCTTTATAAAACGTTTAGCATTTATTTAATTGGTATTAATTAAAATGATATTATAAAGATCTCTTTTATTACTTATGTTAAACATGAATATTCATACATATAATTTTCATGTATAATTTGGTCCCATTTATATTCGTTTATTGTATATATATAATAGCATATAATAATGTCTGTTTTTTGTATTATCTTTATTATAATGTTACATTTGCTTCTTGTACGAAAATTTTATTTTATATTTTTAGTCTTAATACAATTTTATTATGTATTATTATTTTGATATTTAATTTTTTATGTTAACTCATATGTCATTTTATTATTTGTTTGTTCATTTCTTATTTCTTGTAAGTATTTCTATAGTCAATATAATTGAATCAGTAATTATGAACGCTAGTATATGTTAGATTATATTGGGTATTATCTGAATTTGTATTTTCTGTTTCAGAGTCATGTAATAGAAAGTCATCTGTATTTTCCTGTGGATTCTTCCACATTTTTCTAATCCATCCTGTTCTACGATGTATTAATGATCTAAATGAAGTAAACTTATATCAAAAAAATATAAATAGGAATTTGTGATGAAAATATAGTAATTAGTGTAATTATAATAAATTGGTCTTAAAAATTGTTATTATATATTGGTTTTTTTAGAATGTACTTATATTTACTTTGTACAAAAAGAATAAAATAAAGGATATTCCTAAAACGCTTATACCTCCAATTACATTTTTATCTGCTAAATTGGTGCCTTTAGTATTTTGAGAATAGCTATGTTTTGAAGTGTCTACTAAAGGACTTAATATTTCACTTCCACTTTCATGTATTCCCGGTGTCGCTTCTTTAGCTTGTTCATGGGAAACGATAGACGAATGGTAATGTGCAATGTCCGTATTTTTTTCGCATGATAAAGAAAACAATTGATCTAAATTTATAATTTCTTTAAGATGATCTTTATGTTCCATGCAAAGAGCGTAAGGACTTAAATCGGAGCAACTAATTTCCTCTTTTCTAAAAGTAGAGTCTATATAATTTTTCAAGTGATTACAAAATTCACATTTTTTTATCTCGTTTATTATATTATTTTTTTGTTCTGTATTATAGAAAAATAAAATATGATCGTACAATATTTTTAGAATATTAACATCTTTTAATGACTTAGCATGAAATTTGCATCGTTCACCAAATATACCATAAATGTTACTTAGATTATTATTCCAAGTTTCGTAAAGACTGTTTATATCAATTTTTTCAGAATTATTACTTATTAATTTATGATAAAACCAATATTTATAATATACGCATGGATTAAAATTTCCTAAACTTTTCTCTTTGATATAAATATCCTCCTTTGTCTTAGTTCTTTTTAAAATATTGAAAATTTTTTCTACTTCTGACTTAAAAGATTGGTCAATATTTGTATATTCAAAGGATTCACATGTATAACCTTTATCTTCATTAGTACATGCGTTGTCTAAAACATTAAATAATTTTACAAAATTCTGATTGCCCTTATAGATCTCCTGTCAATAAAGTGATAAAATAAAATAAAAGAAGTGAAAAAAAACAATTCATAAAATAATTATTTTTAAGAAAATATATTTTGTTCTTTCTATATAAGATTAATACATAGGTAAAAAATAATTTTAAATAGTTATAAGTGATAAGTGAAATTATACATTTTTTGCTAAATCATCAAGTGAAGAAGCCATTTTTATTTGAAATTCTAGTGAAAGGAATTAATGGCGTTTATATCCATTCCACTGCTTATAAGAGAAGATCAAGATTAAGCAAGATATATTAATATTACTTGTTTTGAATATTATAGATGAAATAAAAAATACATATATATACATTTTTATCAGTATAATTTCTTTAACAAAATATTGTAATTGCTGTTGAATAGTTTTCTTGATGTCATACGATATAAGAAAGATTTTAACTCTAAAAATTGTTTGACAATTTAATCTCCAATGACTAAATATTTTATATTATACATATAATATTATTCTTGGTTATTTATATTTTTTACATGTAATTAATAACGATATGAACATGGTGTATAATATTTTTACTTTATTTTTTTTCATAAATGAATAAATGACTATTTTGTTTTTCATCCTTTTTGTATGTATAACTTTTATCCCATTAAATGTGCTTTCCATGTATTTCTGTTGTACGTAAATGAATGAGTAAGAATTATTCTGATTATTGCCAATTCCTTTTATAATTATAAAAATGCAGTTTAAATTTTACTTTATTTGTGCTCATCAGTTATAATAATACATTATATGTAATTACCTAAGTTAGAAAATTATTATATAATATAATGCTAACAAGTTAAAAAGATTAATACGAGTAGAAATGCAAAAGTAACATCTCTTAATAGGATGATATATTTTTTGATTAAATATATAAATTATTCAATGTATATTTTAATTATAATATTCTATATATCATCTAAATACTATTACTCTGTAATTACATAAGTTTATTTCTAATTTAGCTCACATAAAATATCTATTTATTTATTTTTTTTTTTTGGTATTTGAATTAATAAGAAACCATAAATACTTTTTATAACAATATATATGATTATACATAAGTTACAATTTATTGTTTCAAAAGATGATTAATTGTTTGTTTATATTCAAGCAAAAAGTAGATTAAGGATAAAAAATTCATAATATTCATTATATTTTATTAGAAAGAACATGTGTAATAATTGTTTTTACTGTTTCAAGATTGTGTTATATGTTCATATATACTTCTTACATTTCATAATTTTTTTTTACTATTATATTTGAAAAAATAAATAATAAAACAACATAAAATTATGTGGAAGAAAAATATTGTCTAAATAAATTGTACTTTTGCGCAAAAAATATATTAAAAAAGAATAATATAAATATTATATTTTGTCACATTGACACGAATGCACTTATAACCTTATATTTATCATTTTTATACTAATTATAATATTAATGTGCATTAATTCACAACGAAAGCAAAATACCATTTAAAACGTTTGCATATGTTCCTTGTATATAAATTAATCAGTATAGAATTTACTTCACATTAAGCATAGTATATTTTAGTGTTTATATTTATATTATTTTTTTTTATATAAAATATAATTTATTAATTTATTGGATACAATAGTCATAAAAACATATAATATTTGAATATAACAATCATGTACATTTGTAGAGGACATTTCACTGTATTATCCCATTATAACACAAATACATCTTATATTACCCAAGTAGCTACCTTTATGTTATAATTTGTGCGTTTTTATTTTACTTGTTTAGGATATTCATATAAATAAACTAAGGTATATAATCATTTTTTTATTTATACTTAAAGTTCGTATAAAGTATATATTATGGCTACTCATTCGTTTTCTTTTCCATGTAAAAATTTTTAATTTTAATAGATATTTTCTAAAATTTAATATTATTCATGATGAATGTTCTATGAAGTATATATATTATGTCATAATATGTACTACGCTAAATGAACCTACCATAAGAAAATGGATTATTGTTTTTTTCAAATGTATTCTTTATTTAAGAAATACACTTATTAATAACATCCCATTTACAATAAATCAAGGACATAAAACCTAGCAATTTTTTTTTTTAATATATATATTTATTTTTTTTTTTTTCTTTGTATTATTAAAATATAATTATTCTTAGTGAGGATAAAAATATACATTAACAAATAATTAAAAAAATAAAAAAGTTTTCGAGTTCTGAATATCTCAGAAAAATTTGAAATTTCGGTTTCATTAAAAAAATTTATGAGCTAATTTAAAAATATTATAAATTTTATTTAATAGTTATACATAATAGTAAAAAGAAAAAATTTACATAGTATGCTTAGAAAGTGAGAAATTTGTTATGATGGTAACCATATAATGTTTCTAATTCTTCTGTTTTCTGTTATTATATGAAAATATTTTTGTTTCACTAATAGGAATTCTTTTTTAATATTATAAACTGCTTACAATCATTAACTACAGAATGTTACATATTTAATGATATACATATCATTCCATGTAGTATTTTATCATAAAGTATTATTACTAAATAATTTAATGAAACCTTAAGAACTTTGCAAAAAAATTAATAATACAATCTTATATATTACATAATATTTTTGTAATGTAATGTTTATTAATACTGTACACACACATCATCAAAAAAAAAAAAAAAAAAACAATGAAACAAAAAGAAGGAACAATATCCTTTTAATTATATTAGTATTTTTAATTAAATTCTGGTTAAAAATTATATCACAATTTAATATATATTGTATAATTTTTATTATGGAACTGTTAACATTTACTTAATATTAGATGCTGTACATTTAGAAATTGTTTTCATTTGTAATTGAAGAAATAAATTAAAAACAAAATGAAAATTTTAATATTATATATTATTTAGAAGTTTTTTTCGAAATAACATTTTTGATATCAAGAAAATATTTTTTTTTGCTTCATTTACTTTTTTTCTCATAGCACATTGTGAAATATAAGTATGTAGTTTTAGCTAATAGAAAAAGAAATAAAAATGTTAGATACAAAATTGAGGAAATATTAACCTATTTAGTTTTAAAATATACACAGAACAATATAGATATTGGATGAAACAAAAAACATTTTAATGATATATATTATATTGCAAACTGGTTATTAATTTCTCAAATAAAAAAAAAATATATGAACAACTGAAACACAATGTAGAGGAGACATAATATTTATGATTTTTAAATAAAACATTATATATTGATAATAGAATAATATAAATAGAGACGTATGTTTTTACTCAATTATAAAAAATTATAAAATGGAAAATAGCTGTAAATGAAGATACCTAAAACTTATAAAGCCTATTAACACCAATGAATTAAAATTTTTTTATAAAATATAATGTAAATGACCTTATAATTTATGTAATAATATAAGTTTAATATTCCAAGTGTTATGCATCAAAATGAGCTATTGTGCTTTTTATATGAATACATTTATTATACTGCTCAACGTTAGTGACAATAAAATAATGGATTTATCTATAGGATATTACATAAACAGTTTTCCAAATGGTAAAATTACGCATATATACATTATAGGCGTAAATTTACATAAGGAAGAATGAATTACTACAATTTTATGAAATACTTTTTTAATTTAAAGATTGTTTTTTGTAGATAATGTATTTTCTTAAAATATATTATTATTTTTTTTAATAGTAGTATCTCGACACACACATGTCAAGGAGCACGTAAGTATTTAAATTAATATTTCCTAGTTATTTTTTTATATCTATTTTTAATTTTTGTTTTTATAATCTATAAAGAAGATTATTTTTTTGATACTAAATATGTTTTATGTTAAAGAAAAAATTTCGAATTATACAATTTATGTATTCATATTATTTGTATAAGTTTCCCATTTTAACCATTTAATTGATATCAGATATTTATAAAAAGTCACAAATTAAAGTGAACTTGGAATTATTTCGAGATTTTTTGATATAAAAATATTAAAATATATAATTTCTTAAGTTGTATAGTTACACTTTTTATATTTCCTAATAATATATATAAAATACTAATTTTGTTAATTCAGATATCTCATTTTAAATATTCTAGTTATTTTTGCAATTACTTTTTAATCGATATTTGTTGAATTTAATTTATACCATTTTTAATTTCATAGTATTTATATTTATAAAGGTATATGTATAAGACTAAATACAATTATTAGATTTTGGAGTTAAAACATTTAATATCATATCTACAATTGCACGTCATTTAAAGCATTGTGACATCTATTGTGAATATTTTTTGAAGCTAATAAAATAATGTGCATTATATAATATGATAATATACTTATTTCACATAATTTATAATTCTTCTTTTGTAACTAATACATTAGTTACATAATATATTATTATAATTTTAAAAAACTTATGTTATATTTGCATTTAATATATTCTTCGTGAAATGGTACAAATATATACGTTAAAATGTTATTGTTTACTCAAAAATATTTCTGGTACTATCCTATATTCTATGTTATAAGTTTACTTTATACTCCATATTATTGTCAAGTGTATTTACTTATTGAATTTATTTTAACTTTTTATAATTATGTAATCATTAAATATTCATTTATTTCTTATTATACAATTTATTGGTGCTTATTGCGTTTGTAGGAGACGCTTTAAAATAATGGCAGACTAAAATCAATTTTCCCATTTCTGTATTATCCGTATATATAATGCACATTTTATCATTGTCCAGGTTTATATTATCTCCTTATTTCGTGTTATCTTTTTTATGTTTGTTAATATATTAACTATTCTTTTTTTTTGTTGTTCTAACATGATAATTGAATTTTTGTATTTAATATAAATATTCCCATATTATAGTTATTAAATGCTACATTTTATAAATTAAATTTTTACCGTATCATTTTTCCTTATTTTTTCTTTTTTGTAGAATTAAATTTTAATTGAAATGTTTATAATTTTGCAATAGAAAAATATTTATTTAGTAATACATGTGACATAACAATTAAGAATTTTGTGCAGAATGATGCCTTATATTAATCCCATTTTTTTTTAATTTTTTCTGTTTATATTCAGAATTATCTAAAAATGTATTGGTTTTTTTGCCTATTTTATACCACAAATTTTGTTTCCTTTTTCTATTTAAGGACGTAACGAAATTCCGAATGGGGTAAACTATGTTAAATAAAAAGAAATTATTCAATTTAACCTCGTGTATATGTTTTGATACTAAATTATTTCCAAACTGCGTTAGAAGTATTTTAATGATATATTTATATTTTTAAATAAAAATTTTTATTAGCCTTATACAGAATAAATAAAATGAGGACAATCTTCAATATTATAGAAAATGCAATTAGTATTTTTGCATGCGAAGCATATATTCCAGAATAAAATGGATTAGTAATAGCCCCTTTATGTGGCATACCTTGTTACGAACTTCCTATATATGAATCTTCTTGGGGTAATGTGAAGGTAGATAAAGCTCGTTGTTCTTGTGGACATATATCTTTAAGTGATACATTATCATTATATGCTTCTATATATCCAATTAACTCGTTACAACAGTCTTGGTTATTAATAATTTTTCCATTGTAGCTACTTTTGTATTTTTTATATATTCTAAGACATTCACTTGCATATGTGCAATTATTTTTTGTAGGTGCATTAGGATCAGAGGGAAATTTATTAAAAATTCCGTGGAAAGAATACAGATTTTTTACTCTTGAAAAAATACCTTCATGCATTAATTTTATATTAGTAAGACATAATGTCAAATTACTTTAAAGCTAATTATATGATTTTATAAATTTTTATTTTTCATAAGGAAGATACATTTCATTTGTAATTTCATGCTTTATACAGTATCTGATGTATGTAAAACGGTGTGAAATATGTGCCGAGTTATGTGTTTCGCCTAAATCTTTTATACATTTCCCAACATACAACGTTGAACAAATGCATCCTTATCATCTAAAATTGTATCTCTAGCAAAGTCACAAAATGATTAAATTTCCTTAGTACGAACAGTAGTTTCAAGATTAAATTGACCATCCTTGGTTAAAAATGAAATTACATTTTGAAATTAAAAAGAAAAAAAATATAGTAATAGCGTAAAAGTTAATAAAATAGTAAAATTTGAACAGCATTCATTTCTTCATTTTGATGTGTATTAAAACATCCAAAAAATCTACTATAAATAAAGATTTTAAAAGTAAATGTAACTTAACATATTCTGTCCACGATAGAGGTTCCATTATATTTTGGGCTAGGTATATTCATGGAATAATTGGATTTGTATGTATATAAATGTATACTAATATAAACTACTGTCACATGCCATACAGTTGCATGATACGGATCCTTTGATTATTTATAGAATTTAAATAAGTATTTCATAGATTTATTTATTCCTTAAAAATATTTAATAGAATATGTATATGTATATGTATATGTATATGTATATGTATATGTATATGTATATGTATATGTATATGTATATGTATATGTATATGTATATGTATATGTATATGTATATGTATATGTATATGTATATGTATATGTATATGTATATGTATATGTATATGTATATGTATATGTATATGTATATGTATATGTATATGTATATGTATATGTATATGTATATGTATATGTATATGTATAATTACATTCATGTAAATTATAAAAAGATTAATCGCAAGAACAAATTACACAGATACAGGAATATGATATACCTACATAAGTAATAATACAGTATATAAAAAATTATTATATATTTACATAATTATATAAAAATAATATAATTTTATTAGTATTAAATATTATAATAAAAATTATTTTTAATATAAATACTTCTTTAACTTAATGCACATTTATAAAATTCTATATTTTTTTCTTTTTATACTTCGTATAACATTAATGCTATTTATTAAAATATTTATAAATTTATATTTCGTAATAGTGGTAATTTGTTTTTTTATATTTGAAGCGGTCTTTTTTATAATATTCTTTATAATTTAAACTAGCTCTGCAAGTAATATTCAAGGTTAATAACTAAAAATTAAAGCATATTAGAATAATTTGTGTTAGAATTGATAAAGAGAGCATATTATTACGCATTAAAATGTAATACATAATTATAAATAATTTTTTATTAATTAATAATTTTTTTTTTTTGCATAACTTTTAAATGCGATAATGTTCCATATTATCCAAATATTTTATAATTATAAAAGATCCCCTCCTCTTCTCTACATTTTTTATTTATGGATCTATCATAATTCAAATTCTTTTAAATCATTAATTTCGCCATATATGTCCATTTAATTATTAAAACAATAATGCATATAAATAAATGTATGTAAAATGATAATTTCTTACCAAAAAAAGTATAATAAAATATAGAAAAAAAATATATTCTTAAAATATTTTTATATACCCATCATAGAAAAAGATATAAATGGAAAATTATGTAATAAAATTATTTATGAAATATATTTAATTCGTATAAAATTCTCATAAAATACTAATACTTTTCATCTAATTTTAGCACATTATAGAAGAAGGAAAAAAGGGATAAATTTATTATTGTATAATTTTAAACACTTTTTAATACTTAAATATTTCTATATAAATAGCTCAATAATAGTATATAAATTAGAGATAAGATTATAAATAAAGTGTATAATTGTTATTTTGTTTTATGCATGTTTTTCATTGGATATATTAAATGTGAATTATGAAAATCATTTTTATTATAATTTTTATTATAATTTTTATATAATTTTAATCCTTTTATTTTATTTTAATTCGTAATAACTTTTTAATTAAGAGCTATAGCTAAAGAAGAAAAATCATTTTTTTATAAACTGTGTTGTATGCTCATGTTACTGTGCTTTATTTTCTTTATACATTAATTCCATCAGTAATATATAATTTACTTAACATTTTTTTCTTTTTAATATTATTCATATGATAATGAACATATAATAACATGTATAATATTATAATAAATATGATTATAATATAAAATAAAAATTTCTTCATTCTTTTTTAGGAATATATCACTTGTGATATTTTTGAATATCACTTTTCCCTTTCTATTTTATCTGAAATTTATTTTTTATTGAATTTTTTTTTTATATCAATAATTTTTGTATGCATCATATGAAAATTCAATTATACATAATTAGTTTTAATGTTGAACAAAATGAATAATTTAACGAATATGTGCATATTCATTAAGATAGATAAAATATATCATTAATTATTTATATTAAGCACATAAAATACTTAATTTAATGTTTTTTTTAATTATATATATACTTTTTTATTTTTATATATATATTGCAATTACTTTTTTATAGTCAATATAACACTTGAATATATGTTTTATATTGGAAAATGAGTACTCATTTGAGCATATTACTTTAATGAAAAAACTAAGGAAAAAATGAAATGTATACAACGAATATGTAGTTTTAATAATTTATATACATAATTATAATTTATATAGTTCTTATTTCTGGAATATATATTTTTTCTTATTTTTATCTTTTCGTTTTCTCGGTTTCGTACAGCTGTTAGGCTAATATATATATTTTTATGTTAATATAAATTAATGGTACTAATACATAATAAAAATAATAATAGATTATGTATTAATACTTATTCTTTTTTATATTACCTCGTTTTGTGTTTCTTTTATTATTTAGTAAAAATTGTTATATTTTCTTCTTTACATCAATACTATTGTTAAAAATACATCGTATTGAATGAGTAAAATATACAATAATTTTTCTTTTTTGGAAAATATAGAGTCAAAAAATTATTTAATAATCATTGTATTCACACATTTGTATATATTATTTAATTATTTTTTACTTATTTAGGTATTTATGATCACAAATTCTTTTGAGAATTTACATTTTCTAGAAAATGAAAAAACAAAGTAAGTGTGCGCATAAAAGTTGCGTAGTTATAATTTATGCCAAAATCGGAATATATTTAATAGAATATATTGTATTATTCTCTTTTAGTATGATAATTATTTTTATCTAAGACATTAAAAAAAATATATTATATATATATTTTTTTTTTTTTTTTTTACATTTATCTTTCATCTTTTTTTTAAGTAATGTATATCAAAAATATTCTTTTTAATTTGAAGAGCATGTATAAATATTTGCATGCGCAAGTGTGGAAACTAATCTTTAATAGATCTTTTGTTTATAAAATAATATGTATTTTGTTATTATTAATAATATAACTGGATTATACTAAAATAATTTCAATTTTATTTATATTATATTTAAAAATATTGTAAAAAATATATAAGTTTTTATTAATCATATAGAAATAGTTATAAGATATCATAACAAAATAATTATTTTTGTATTATACTTATTTATAGATATATTATTATAATATAATAGTGAAATAAATAATTACGGATTACAGAAAAATTTCTTTATATACATGTTAATTAACATAATAATTATTTATAGAACGTCTTCGGAACGTCAACATATTACATAATAGTATATATGGCAACGCAATAGTAATATATATATAAAAATAATATATAATAGGAATATAGATATCACAATGCAAATGTTAATATATTATCAAATAATATGAATAAAATATCAATATAAAATTATAAATTATAATTATTATATTAAACAAAGTGTAATAATAAAATAGATAGATGCAATTTATTAAATTAATTTTTGTACACATATTACAGAATCTGTTTACTTAATAGATAACTATTTTGTAGTAATTTTCAGCTTATATTGTTTTATATTTCTTTAATATAATACATGAATAAACATAAAGTATTTATATAATTAATATAAAAATATTAAAAACCATTAATTACTTTGTGAAGTTGTCATAATATTAAATGTTTGTTATTTAACGAAATGTTCATGGATAAAATAATGTAGTAAATATTGAAAACAATTGTAATAAAATGTAACTACAACTTTTTTATTTTTCTTGATATATTGTAATATATTTAGTGTTTTATAAAAATAATATACTCGTTAACATGATTTGCATAATAAACAAATATACATGTATTAATAAATTTATTCCTATAATAGGTTACTAAGCTTCTTAATTATTTATTTGTAAGTGATTCTTTCATAGAAAATATATATTCTTTAATACAAATGTTATGTATGATTAAATGGTTTCTGAAGTTCTTCCTCAAATAATGTTCTCTTTACTTTGTCACGGAATTTCTAAAGACGATACATACATTGAAAGAAGATTTACTTGATAACAGATTACACATATATACATAATTCTTGTGAAGTAAACATGATACATTTTTTCAGTATTTATTGGTTTAAGTAGAAAAACATATATGAATATTCCTAAATATGATAATTACCTATTTTATTATTTCACTCTTTATTTATGATCATCTATACTCATATGAATGTATATTAGATTTAAATTTTCATCTTTATATTATTATCTTAATTAATATAGCTCACTGATGTCTTTTTTTAACGCATGAATATTTGTGTTAATATGTTTTTTTATATACTAAAATTCATTATAAATGTATTGTGTAATAGTATAAATTATAGTTTATATTTAGGCTATAAATATTAGTTTTATTTTTAATTTTTTATTATAATTTAAACGAAGGATGTTTCTTTCATATTAATATACTAGCAGTGAAGAGGAAACTTTTATTGAATGTGTTTTGAAAATCAGTAATTTTGTTAAGAATATTATGGTATGTTGTACATATTTTCATTAGAATTTGTTTGTTCAATATTATATATATGGAATAATTCGTTTCTGTCGTCATCCTTATTATATTCAAAATTTCTGCATGGTATTTTTGAACATAACTAAGATCCATATGGCGTAAACTAATATTAGAAAAACGATTACAAATTCAAATATATGTTCTTTTTTCTATATAAATTTTATGGAATAATTAAAATAAAAATGTTACAAAACATTGTATTTTTAACATTACATATTATTAACTTTGTATAAAGGTAGTAAAAGTAGGATTGTTCCTAAAATTGTATGAATAATTCCTGTTAAAATCACTCCTTTTCAATAATCTTAATTTTCAGTTGTTTCAGTATATAATTCATTGACTCCTGCAGGATCTTATAAAGGTAGTTCTTTTTTGTTAATTGGTAATTCTGGGAGTTTTTCTATTTTACATTTGATTTATGTCTCAAGTGTACCTCTGAGACTTTCATATTTTTCTCTAAATTTGCGTGGTACTATGCAAAAACTAGTATCCAGATTATTGGAACATTTACTCACAGCTTTTTCATATTCTTTAATGTATTCATTAGATGGATTTAAACATCTTTTACAGTCAATTTAACATAATATATATGATGAAATACTTATTTTTTCGTAAAAATTATACAAATTATGCAATATATTCATATTGTCAATATCACATTTTTCAATGTTGTGTATTTTTCCATTCAATTTTTTACTTTTGTCTAAAACATCTTTCTTCATCAACTTCAAATAAAATTGTTCGACTTTAATAGAAGTATTAGACTTTGTTTTTTCTAATTTATCATTTAACGAATAATTAATATATTCATAATTTGGTTCATCATTAGTAGATATACGCGTACTTCTACTGAATAATAGATGAAATAAATATTTAAAATTTTCGCAGATATTTGTATACAAAAATTTCGAATCTATGACATCACCTAAAAAGGAACTACAATCGATTATGTACCTAGAAGTATATGAGTTATTGCCAACGGTATTTTCACCTGTTATACATGTATCCATATAACTGAAAAATTCATTCTAATAATATAAAGAAAAATGAAAATAAAAAAACATATAAAATTATGTTTTCGTCGAAAAAACTTTTATTGTAAATAATCAATACTAGAATGTTGAAGTCATATTATAGAAATTTCTGTTTTATACAAAAATGATGTTACACTTTCTTTTGCCATTGAGAACGGGAATCCAATAAAATTTACTGGTATTATATCAAATATTATTATTTACTTGTAAATATTTATATATTAAGAATATAGATTATTGTATATGTGCAAAAAAAAAAATTTTGATAGCCTATTATACCTAAAGTTATACTTACATTTGAGGTGTTTTTATTTTTTGTTATAACATTTATTTACTAATATTATCATATAAAAAAATGAATCTTCAATATAGAGACAATGAAAATTAGATTAGATTTCTAGGATAATTCCTATATAATATTATGGTGAAAATATATTATTTCTAAATTTAGATTTGTATATATATTACAAAGTAGAGTTTATATATAAGACACGGAATTATACTTAATATTCATAAGTGTTAATTACATTATATTATAACATAATAATTTATTGTTATCTCTATTTCATTAAATTGTGTAATAATAAAAGAAATTTGTTCTAATAATAACAGAATTTATATTTTTATATAATTTCTTTATGAGGTTTAAAAAAATAACATATATATAATTATATTTCGTTTTTTTGGATGAGTCTTATAGTTCATATTTTTGTTGTCTTCATTACATAATTGCATGCATATATAATATAATCTTGCATGAGTAAAATTAAATTTTATTTTATAATACACGAGAGATAAAGCTTTTAGGGTGCTATGTAAGATGTATGATTATAATAAATTCTTTTTAATTATAATTTCACTATTTATTATGTAAACTATTAATGATAATTAAAAATATAATCCCATACTGCTCTTCATATTAACGTACGGGATTCGAAGTACGTGGATTTAATATGCTTCTCACGTTAAGTAGTATAAACTGTATATATTTTAGATATGGTATAAATAAATAATTAAAACAAGAAAAAAAAGAACATATATTACAGAATATATTGCATTCTAGTAAAATATATTATGGAATATTATCATTTGGAATACATAATAAAAAAATGAAAACTTTAATGCTATGGTGTTATAATTTGTTTTGTGTCCCCTAATGTAAATGGATAACTATAAAATGTTTAATAACCGAGTCAATATGCTATTATGTATAACATTTACATATTTTATTTTTATTATTATTTAAATATTTCATGAAGTAAATTTTTTAACTTTTTATTTGTTATTAGAATAATAAATATAATGATATTTCTTTTATACAAAAAAATAGAAGCCCTTAGAGAAATTATGTATTTATGCAGTGAATTAATTTTAAAATATTTAATGCAAATATTTCCTGTATTTATATTTAACAAGGATTAATTAACTTTTGTTTTCAATGTATTATATGGATAAATTATATTATGAGATGATAAACGAATATAAATTATATAACGCATTTTTTAAATATTCTTATTTTTACTGATATAATATGAAAACAATATTAATTTATTTTATCATGCAAATTTCTTTTCTAAATCATTTTTTTCAGTATAAATTTTACGATTTTTTAGATACAAAATAATATTGAAAATATGTATTTATATTATACTTTTACAAAATTTCATTACTTACCTTTCAATTTTAATTATTAGTAGCTGTGGAAAAAAGGAAGTTATATTTTTGAAGTTAATAAATTAATGTTTTTGGCTTTTTTCTTTTTCCTAGTTATTTTTCATGCGTTATAAACTATGTTTATTGGAAAATAATTGTAAATATGTTTTTTTTTTTCCTGAACTTGTTTCACTATGAGAAAACTGTCAATTTAATGGATTAGATATATTGAATAAAAGTATGTATTTCCTCATATTATATTTACAGAGTAGTGAAAAACAAATTAATTTTATATAAAACATGAAAAATTCATAAAATAAGTATTTCAAGTACATTTTATTTGAGATGTCGTGTATCAACCTTTGCCATAAGTTATACTATCTAAGCCATGCTAGTATTCTTAAATTTTTTTTTTTAATTTTTAACTGATAATACGGAAAAATAAAATGTTTGTAAATTATGCTTTAAATATATAGCTATTGAGGATTTATTAATAATTGTTTGAATAATTAAAAAAAAATATATCCGTTTATTTACAGAAAATTACTTGTGTAAAACATTCTTATATTATAAAATATAATTACTTTGTATACTTGTTTGCATGGGCCTAACTGAATTGCCTTTTAATGAAATATGATATAATGATTGTAAATATCATAGTTTCATTTTGTAAATAAATATATATTTTTTTTTAAGTTACAATATTATAATTTTTTCTTTCTTTTAATTTAAATATTTATAAGTTAAAAAGCTTTTATATAAACGGTTTTAGAATGTTTTCTTTCTCATATATTAAAATCATAAGATATACATTTATTAAATAATTAAATTTCAAAAAAAATTTTAACCTTATAAAACTTAATACAGTTGGAAGTACACAGATATTTTATGTGAATTACTTCCAATTTTTCTATTAATACATCTACTATTCAATGTATCTGAAGGATGATATATTATGAAGCATGATATGTTATATAATGTGGTCTTCCGTATATTTTTCTATCATCCGATTTTGATGCATGCTCTAGTATTTCATAATTTTCTTTCTCGTCTAGATTAGGTACAGTATTCTTTACATTTAAAATAGACCTGCGTAACCAAGGTCCAAAAGGTGTTAGCTAATATATAAAAAAATATATGAAACATATAATAAAATCAATTTATAATTGTATATTTACTAAAAAATATTTTTGTTTATAATATTTAATAATATGTACATTATTAATTAGAATCTGAATTTACCTTATATAGAGAGAAAAATGTTACAAATATTCCGATAAGTGAAACGGAAAATGGCACAATTATTTTTACACGTGAACTATTATCGGGTGAAGAGGCAGGGGTATTTTGTATATCCACATCTCCTAGTCTGGCTAAAGATGTGGATGGTATAGTTGTTTGTGGGTAAGAACCTGCATTATGAAAAAATTGTTGACTCAATGGAGAGGATTCAGCATCTCCATTACACTGTAATTTAAGTAAATTAGTAATGTTATATATATTTTTACACTGTTGTAGTTCTTTACAATGTATATTTGATTCTGTATTGCATTGTGCATTTGTATTGTTATATTGATGTATCGTTTCATTAAGGATATGTTTGTAATTACTATTACATATTAAATTCTCTACATTTCTTTTATTAGCTGCGTTATCATAATTTTCTAAATAATCTATTAGTAATTTATTTTTTTTGATTTCTTCGACTTTCAATATATTAAATTCACAAAAATTAGCAGAGTCTATGAAAAATTTATATTTATCTCCGATTTTTAAGTCATTAAGGACCTGTGAAATTTCTTGATCTTTTAATTCTTTAATAATAATTTGATCATAGAGCCAATATTTTAAATATAGACAAAATTCATTTGGTTTTTTATTGAATTTTTTAAAATCGTCAACACCCATGTTCAATTTTGTGTCATTACCAAAAAGTTTAGATCGAAGTATTTCAGCTTCATTATAACGTGAAGAATCACCTAATTGTACATTACAATATGTATGAGTAGTACATACATTATCCAACTCATTATAAATTCCTTCCAGGGAGGTGTTTTTCTTAAATGTATACTGAAAATAAAAATTAAAATAAACATATATATGTACATCAATGATAATTTAGACAAATTATTTTTTACATATTATATAAAGGAGAATGTAATATTAGAATACAAAATTTTAAATAAGTATTTTAATAAATAAATAATAAATACCTCCTCTTTAAGAGATTTAAATAAAGAATTTTCCGTAGTAGGAGTCATTCTAACGAATTAAAAATTTTAAATTTACGAGAATGTTATCTTTTATGTAAAACAAATAACATAGTATAATTAGCTTATATATTTTTTTTTTTTAATATTACATTTTAATTGAATATTTCTTTTTAATGCGGTATCCATAAAAATATATCATTTATATTTATTTTATTGTAGAGCTATTAGTGCACCCCATAATAACTACGTGTTATTGAAAAAATAATATAACAAATATAAAAGCTGTGATAGCGAAATAATAGCATAATGATATGTGAATGTATTATTTATCAAAAAAATAATTTGTATACGGCCTTTAATGTTTAAAAAATTATATTTAATATTAAGATATGGAATATTTATTTATTGTTTAAATAATTGTTTTTCCCTATTCTTATCATATTAATATATTTTTAAGGTTGATAATACTTATAAGTAAAATTAATATATTTTTTTGCTATTGTTACATTTTTTTAATGTATCATCATTTGTACAATTATATGAATATTATGTGATATCATTTAAATGGTAGGATCATGTACAAAATATTATAAAATGTGAATAAGATAACTTAATAAAAATACTACATATACATACATAATTTATTGTTAAAATGTATATATTATTAAATTAAAATAGATTCTTCTTTAGATTATAAGAAACAGATATGCTGTTTTATTATAACTTCTTTTTTTTCAATATCAACCTATCATTTATTAAATTCCGATGCATTATGAAAATGGAAAATTATTCAGTAATTATATCCAATTTAACCAATAGAGAGGAAAGGATTTATTTTCTCGATTATCAAAAAAGATGCAGTATGTAACATAAGAATGCTATTTTAATTATACATAAACATGAAAAAATAAATATATACATAATGTAATATTGAAAAAAGAATTTTTCAAATATAAGTCAAAATTAAATTATTTTAAATAAGAGAAATGCCATCAAAATGTTAGCATAAATTTAGCTCATCATATACATCATTATCAAATAAAGTGCATAAGTATTAATACATTGTAACAATATATATTATTTTACAAAAAACAGTTAAAAAAGTGATTTTGTTTTTTTATATATTAAAGTAATCATTATATATATCAGAATACTCTTTTGAATTATATACATATTTTCCATTCTTCTTTTATCTCATTTGTATTAATAAGTGCTTTACATTATAATAACAATATATTTA
Source organism: Plasmodium ovale wallikeri (assembly GCA_900088485.1). NCBI lineage: Eukaryota > Apicomplexa > Aconoidasida > Haemosporida > Plasmodiidae > Plasmodium > Plasmodium ovale. Next base: position 24,639 of record FLRD01000010.1, on the reverse strand, counting down.
AATTAATTATGCAGTAAAATAATTTATAAATATTACTATTTTTATGCAAACATTTTTGTAATAGGAAATCTTAATATCTTCTATTTATTATATTATAAATACAATAAAATTATGATATCATCTTTTAACATTTTTATTGTAATAATTATTATTTTAATATATTTTGATAAAAAATAATAATTTTTAATATCATATATTATTATATAATCGTGTAAGTGTTTTAATTTCATGACATATGTCTAAAATTTATAATAGGGATTGAACCTTCTCATTTGGTTTAGTGTTTTAATATTTATTATTATTAATTTTACAATTATTTAAAATACTTTCTAGTTATAAAAATAACATATATCTTACGTTGATGTTACAAATGGATAAAATTATATTATCATATGAATTAGATAAAGTACTAGTATATATTTATATTTTGTATTCATATATTTTCATTTACTATGGAAAAAGAAAAAATTAATTAATAATAACGAGCATCCTTACGAGAGAAGCGTTCCATGTTGAGTTATTTGATAATAATTTATTAAATATTACATAAAGAATATTTATTAAAAATGAATGAGTAAAAGACAAAAAAAAAATAATATGTATATATATATATTACTAATAATACTTAGATAATATAACATTATATACAATTTTGTAAATGTACCATTTATTTTCCATTTCATGAACGTAATACATAGTAAAGAATAATATGATCATTAAAGAAATTTATTATTTTATAAGGACCAAATAAATAAATGTATTTTTTAATTTTCTTGTGAAGCAGTAAATTTAACAAGTAAAAAAAAATTTTTGGATGTTATTATCATAGAAAATGACAAAGAATAGTTAATTTAAATGAATTTATTGTAGATAATGTGTTAAATGTAATTATTTATATATATATTTTTATATCATTAACATTTATCTTCGTATATTCATCTTTAATATTGAACAAACAAGGAAAGAAATTAAGTTACTGTGATTTTGATAAGAAATGTCCCATATAATATTTGGTGAATTCGTAGTTAATAGAAAAAATATATTTTTTTATTCATATTTTATATTTATAATTATTTAATTCTATATATTCTTATGTGTAATTTATATATTTTTCATTTTTGTCAGATGATTTAATATGTTAGTATATATTTTCTAAAGTTATTATCTCTATGGGATATTAGGTATAAACATTTTTTTAAGATAATATATCTTATACATGGTTACAACACAATTTGTTTATATGCTATTTGTATATTGCTTGATACTATTGATTCATCAAGAAATTTTTTTTCTTCAATATTGTTACACTACCTTTACTTTCTTCGTGATAAATGTTTTACATGTATAAAAATATAAAATAATATATGAATTTACATACATATTTTCTACTATTTATTACTATTTTATTTATATGTACTTCTGAATATTTTTATTTAAATTAAATTTTTATGCTATTTCTACATATTAAACATATCGGTAATCTAGAATTAAATGGTTTTTATTATCTTCACTATTAATACTATAACAAATATGCATCTAATTTTAACAAAACACCCTTTAAAATAAGTAAAAGTTGAAGTAATATATTTAGCACATTATTTAGAATATGAATAATACTATTAAAATACGTCTTCATAAATTAATGTTTTTATCGTTTTTAATCATCAAATATACTACACTTTACTAATGCACGAATTAAAATAAGCCTTTACCTGACTTATATTATGAAATCATGCATTATGCTTATATTTTTTATTTATTTTATATAAAATATAATATATCAGGAACTTAGTATAATTAATGTTTGCTATTCTACTTTTCTTTTGATTATTTTGTTAATCATTACTTAAAAATGTTGTAATTTCCATGTTCTCAAAAAATAATTTTCATATATTAATATAGAATATGAACTATTATATGAAATATTCTTGTTTGATTATATAAGATGTTCTAATATGTTACCTGTAATTTATTTTTATTTATTTAGTAAATTTTGGGAAGCACTGATATTTATAATATTCTTTTTGTTAAATACAATTATCTGGGAATATGAGATATAATACATGTCATTTTGAGAGACATTTTTATATATCTTAATATGCCAATATATTTTCAAGTTTTAAATCAGTATATATACTTAAAAATGTACTATTATTATAATACTATTTTATATGTATGGAATCATAGATAAAATGGTTAATGATTACTGTGATAGGATATTAATATTATATGACACTTGCACAAATATTTAGAATTTTTGGCATGTTACTTCGAGTTAATGATGTCATAATTATGAATATACAATAGGGTTATACATTTTATATTCTTCTTTTATAATGTGTGTAGAAACAGATTATTATCATGTTAAAACAAAAAATTTATATATAAGCTGTAATATTATATTCGATATCTTTAAATCTTAATTTCTTAATTTAACATTTTAAAAGCAATTTCTTCACTACTCTATTTTTGTATATATTTCAAGTTTATCATAAAAATTAAAACCCTGCCTGCACCTGTTATCTCTTGCTACATAGTATATAAACGTGTTTTTTTTGTGTTATATATTTATTAGGAATAATCTTCCGAATTATATGATATTTTATATGATTGATCTCCAGAAATTACGTCTTCTCCCTTAGAATTATACAACTGTATTTCATTTTGCTCTTCTAAACTATTTAAAATACTTTTATTTCTATTTAGAAAATTACGGAACAAGGACCCAAGAGGAGTAAACTAATATTTAACAAAAAAAGTAAATAAAATAGTGTATCAAAATAAATACTTTATGGATATTATAATTTTATACACAAAAAATGGTATATAAATTTACGTATATATATAAGTACAATTTCTATTAACCTTATATAAAGATAGGCATAAAATAATTATTCCTATTACTGCAGAAAAAACTTGAATTGAGACATGAGAGGATAAATGCGTTTGCTCATTTTCAACTGAATCTAGATTAGGGATGGGTAGTAACACTCGTGGATAATCATCGCAACTTTGTGTTGATGTCGATCTTTCTTGCTCAAATAATTGTCTAACATTTTTGATTTCATTACACATATAGATGTTTTCTTTATCGTGACATTTACTAATTATTTTATTATGTTTTTCAACAAAAAAATCAGCAAATTTACAAGACATCTGTGGAGAATTTTTATGTGGTTTGTAAGAATTATATGCCTCATACAAATCATATAATTCTTTAATGTGTTCATATCTTTCTTCCTGAAGTAAATTTATATAAGGTGTACATATATCTATTGTCTTAGTTTCGTTATCACATTCTAGAAATTTTTGGTATATACCAAAGTTAGAGATGCCAAAATTATTGCTATTATTTCTAATATAATAATTTAACCAGTAATTAAAGTATGAACAACATTTACTGCTATTACAGGCATCTCCATCTTTATAATAGACCAAATATTTTTTTAAATTTTTAAAATGATTTAAAATATTATCATTCTTCTTGATGGAATGTTGTTCAAAATTTGCGCAAACTTGAACGTCTTCAAAGCTAGAAGGAATAATAGATGCATTTATTAAATCATTATGTTTATTGTATTCCGTATAAGAGCAATACTGAAGATAACGAAAAAACAAAAATTAAAAAATACATTTAAGTATAGTTTTTGATGTTATTTCTATATATTTTAAGAGAAATATAATATTTACAAAGTAAAATTATAAAAAATAAGGCGAAAAGATATTAATACATACATTTTCTTTCCCTTGTGAAATTGGCATTTTATATAAAGTCTCTAAATTATATAAAATGATAAGTATTAACGTATAAATATGGATGAAATTATAGAGCATCTAAAAAGCCTATTTACGCATGTTATATTTCTGATTATTATTTATAAAATTAAAAGTAATTTTATTTATAGAAAAAACCTCATTTCAGTATTCACTTAGAGTTCAATTATAGCATCACCATGAATATCACAAAATTAGGAAATTTAATATATATATTCAATGAAATGCATAATAATACTAAATAATGAATATATTAATATGCGGTAACTTATTATTTCATAATGTTGATAAATATATTTTATATGAAAGCAATAATATATTATAAATAAAAGGAATTATATTTTTAAAATTTATATCTTTCAGCTATTACCAGTAATGTATTATTCATCCAAGGATAATTTCTTATATATAAAATGGTCATAATAAGCATATGTGCATTAAAACCGATGTAAAAATACTTTTAGAAGTATGAAAACCTTATGTTTAATTTTAAAAATGGAATATAATATTTGTACTATTTAATATATACGAGATTATATAAATATTTACATTTTTGTATCAACATTTAATTCAATGCTATAAATAATGAATATCAAATAAATAAGGAATTCCTTAAAAATAATTAATATCGCTAGAAAATGAATAATTTATTATTACATTTTAATGGAAATCACTCTTAAATTACTTTAATTACATATATGTTTATTCATTGACGTAATAACACTTACAATATGTATTTGAACACTCGAATTAATCTCTATTCTAACCTATATATTATATATCACTAAATTTTTTTTTTTTTTGTGACATAAATTAATTTGTTTAATTCGTAAATTTTTTATATTTATTATAAATATATGCATAAAAGAATTTAAAGTGTGTATTATGAGCCACTCATAATAAAAACATTTTTTTTAATATACCTGCAAGTTATCATTAAATCTAAAGAAGGAAAAAATTTGAGGCAATTTTTATAGATAGAAATATAATAAAAAATGGCACCACATATTAAAATATGTGTAATTATATAAATGATAACCTATATACGAAATGTGTAAAATACTTTTAATAGGTCTATTTTATAATCGTTATGCTTTATATAAATTATGAAATGTAATACTTTATCATTATGTATCTTTATATATTTCGAAGACATTTAATCATCTCCTTTTTAATAAGAATTATATTATAAATTTTGATTTCATACAAAATAACTAAGATCAGAATTAACTATAATAATTTTTTCTTATACCTCTTAAGTAGAAAATCATAGAGAATTCTATACATTATATGTAAAATATAAGAAAATTAACAGGTTTTAATAAGCACATTATATTTATTGAAAAATTAATTTACCACAAAGATATATTTTAAAGATTACTAGGTAATGTGAAATTATCATGTATTAAATAAAAAAATATATATTTTTATTTATAAATTATGGAAGAAATGTATAATTTTAATAATTTCTTAATTTTTTAATAATAACACATTTTATATTATTTACTATTTATTAGAAAAAGCATAAAGTCTATAAGAGTAAAATAAAATTAATTTTTGCATACATACATCTAGGTCATTCCTTATTTCCTTTAGTTCAATTTTTAGCAATATACTTATTAAATTCAAGTATTACCAATATTAGTGAATGTAACAAATATGACAAAAAATCATTGCAATATGATTGCTCTCGTTTTTAGTATAGAAGTTATCATTAAATTAGTGTAGCTAATTATGTACAGATATTCTGATCTCAGAGATTAATTTATTTTAATACATTTTTATCCTTCATTTCATGTTTCACTCTTTTGTTACTTAAGAGTAATAATATTTTGTTTAGTTCTTTTATATATAGTTAAATAATATAAATAATTAAAATTTTAAGAAGTGCTTCATCGTTTCGAATAACACTAAATAATTGTGTGCGTCACATAATTTATTTCTAGGATTTTTCAATAATCTCATATGTATTTACTCCTTTCTATTTATCTCTGTTACATTACATATTTCTGTGTTACGTGAATTAAAGTATGTTAAAAATTTTAATAAATTAATAATAAAATATTAAAAAAAATACTTAAGAATATTTTAATAAAAATAATAAAGTATTATGTTTATATAGAGAAACATTGTTTTACAATTAGTACCTGTAATTGCCAGCTTGAATTATAATTCTATTAATTCATATATTTACTTCTATTTATGTAAAACTTACATGCTTTTAACTCATATTATTTTTATTATTGAAAAATATATAGAAAAGATATATGAATAATTCGTATTTTATGCATATTATTTTATATTAAATACCATAATTTTTATATAAAATGAAAATATAATTTTTCATCATGTATAAATGCATTACGATGCTACTTTTATTTTATGAATTTGCACACAGGCATTGTCTCACTTTCTGAATAATATTGTAAATTATTCCTTATAATATATTATTATAAATATTTGAAGAAATTCATAAATTTTTTTTTACATTAATTCAAAATAATTCTGTTAGGAAAATCTTAATGTTATGCCCCAAAAGAAAATAAAAAATAGAATTTACATACCATTATAAATAATTGAAAATATACATAGTACATACTTCATTATAATTATAAAATAGTTTATGTTAGTAAATTAAAAAGTAAAAATTATAAAATAATGTTTTAATGAGAAATATTCCTTCAATTTTTTCCAAAATAGGTTCATTATCATAATTACCTGAATTATTTTAAATGGCTATGATTTCGACTATCATATAAATATAAAGATTATTTTCTTGCGAACAAATATTTTAAAGAAATTGTCAATTTATTCAATAATAAAGCAGGAATTTCTTTTTTTTTAATTGTATACAGATATCTACTTCTTTATTTCTATAAATATATTTTATATAGAGGAAATCCTTTTTTATATGCAAATTTTCCACATTGTTAGTTCTATATATATTTAGACAAATATTTATATTTCTTTTTCTTTTTACTTCTTTCACCATTACCACATTTTTTTAAACATTTTTAATTTACATGTTTTATAATTACATATTTCTTAATGCTTATGTTGTTAACATTTATACCGAAATATATGTTCAAATATTTATGTATATTTATTTCATATATTCTTGTAGATTGAGTTCAATATTTATCAAGATTGATATATTTTAAGAAAAATATTATTTTTTCTCAGATTTCCTATTATTATTGTGTATTTGTATATTTATATACTACATTGCACTGTTATGTGAGATCTCTTGTATACTTTTTTTTAATACATTACTAAAATACATTTTTTATATGAGAAAATTAAATAATTCTTGTCTATTATTTATAAAGTATAAAAATGTATCATATGTAGAAAATAATTTTTTTAATTTTAGTGCTTTATGAGTTCAATTCAATTTTGGAATTAATTATTTTATGGAAGCAAATGCTATTGCATAAAAAAAACTTCCTTTTTATTAATGTAAATAGCTATATGTTAGGCACTGTTACTGGAAATTATAAAAATTTTAATTATATACATATGTAATTTAATTTCGCATATACATAACTTTTTTCTATTACATGTTCGATAAAGTGAATGCATATGTCATAATTATTTTTAAAAGTTAATTCTGATGAAATTGCTTTTTATTATTTTATTTTTAATTTTAATAAATTGTTGCTTTATATGAATTATTCCTTCTGTAAAGGAGACACAAGTTATTAAATAAGTGAAAGCTTCCTATAGAGTAAGCTTATCTATAATAAAGTGTACTATATATTTGTATTACTTTATAGTCGAAAACGTGTAACAGAGTTATTATGTGTAGGTATATTTATTTTTCTCACAATATAACATCGATTTTTATAATGGGTATAATATATATTACATATATTTCTATTAATATAGAAATAAAAATATATGTTTACTCTCAATATTCCATTGAACTGTTCATAACATTTTATGACATAAACTATAATATACACATATATAGTGTATTAATTATTAAAGAATACAACCCTTTCGTTTCATGTAAAATTTTATTTTATCAATGTTTTTTTATATAATATGATTATAATATTCATATATATATTCATTTGTCATTTGTATTATATTAATATATATCCTAGTAACATTGAAGAATTTTTTATAACATATGGTACGTTTATTTCATATTTTGTAAATAAAGGACACTATTCATATTGGAAATATGGTAAAATTACGTATAATCATATATTTCGTTTAATACTAGGTAAGTTTAGAAATCCTTATATACCTTATTTTAATTTATTATTTTCTTCTTCATATTACATATATAAATTAAGAAATTGTGCAGATATTTATCATTATATGAAGATTATGTACCAAAGCTATTATGTTAATTGCATTGAAAATATTGTGATATATATATATATATAAGTGAACATTCTTTTATTTTATGCTGAATGAAATTTGTATAAATTTTTTAATCACTTCATGCTACTTATAAGATTAAAATATATTTGTTCCCTTTGTACCAATTACTAATTTTGAAAAGAATTATAAATTACGTTAAATCTTGTATCTAGAGAGTCCATATTGGAATCATTTTCACCTCTAAATGCTTCATTATTTTCATTATCCATATTTCTCCTTTTAATTTTTTTCCCTCGTATTAAATTATTTAACTTCATTCCTACAGAACTAAACTGTACAATAAAAAGGAAGTTAAAGAATTTTATATTTATGTTAATGTAGTAAATATTTGGATTAATCTACTTAGAACTGAATTACTGCAATATATACAATTTCTATTATTTATTTTTTCTATACTCTAAGTAAATACATAAAAAATAGGAGAATTCCAAAAACAACATAAGTTGTTGTGAGCACAGTTTTGCATGATGAAGATGTTGGTGCTACTGCCGGTGGACATTCATGTTTTTTATAAGAAGGTTGTTCTGGGCATTCTTTTGGTATATCTACTGGAGAATCATTGGAACAACTAGGACTTAACCACTTCTCATGAAAATATTTAGGTCGAAATGTGTCTCTATTGCACCTTTCATCTTCCACTTCATCCTCTTGCATTTTTTCCCATAATTTTTCAATATAATGTTCCCATAGAACGTTATGACTGTTACATTTTGTATTAGATGTATAAAGAGATTTTTTCTCGTTTAACCATTTATTTAAATAATTACAGCAATCCTGAGCATTGCTATCCATTTTGCAATGTTTGTACGAAGATTCATAATTTTGTAAAAGATATAAAGCAATATTTTTTAAAACGTGATCATTATCATACAGATACCTTGAGTGTTCATCTTCCTTAACACTGTTGAAGGTACCACGTATTACAACAAGCATATCATAATATTTTCCTTTGTCAAATTCTTTGGGCTTTGCACAGTTACATAAAAAAAAAAAAAAATAATTTATACAAATTAAATTATAAATAATTTTAAATAGATTATTAATATCGTATTAGAAAAGAATTATAAAAAAAATATATAGTAATATAAATAGATAGTTAATATATAATTTTACTGGTTTTGCCATTTTCTTAAAAATTCTATGTTAATATTTCGATAGTTTAAATAAATTATAAAGGATTATATGTATATGTACAACTTCTCTTAATAAAAAAATGAACTTCAATATTTGTACATTTATTGTATAAGTATATACAATATGTAATAAACATGTGTTAACATGGATATTAATTAATTTATTGATAAAAGTCATATGTATATAAAAAGGTAATGAACAATGATATATATAGGATATATTGAACTAATGGTATTATAATTGTTAAATGTTTTTTTCACTACATTCTTTACCATATGTATTTTCCAATATTGTAAATATAGATATCTGGAAAAAGGACTATAAAAAAAGAATTTATATATGCACATAAATGTTTCAATTTCTTTTTATATATCTTTTTATATAGTCACGCATGCTTACTATAGTTAATATTATAAAATTAACTGAATATATTTATTTTCTTTCCTATAATACATTTATTTTCATAGTATAATATGAGGGGTTATACGCTTAAACTTAATTCTTTATTTTTATGAATTATATCTAAATAAGAAGAAAATAATGATGTCATATTCTATATATTAACTAATATATTAAATAAAGTTATATTAACAAAATAATACAATATTAATTAATAAATGATCATGTTCTTTAATGTATAATAATAATAAATGCATTTTACTCCTTTTTAAAATATGCCACATTTATTTCTCTATTTTATCGGTCATACGTGTTGTAATGTAAATTTCTAATATGGAAATATAAATAATAATCAATTTTTGATAAGCATTAATATGATAAGTATATATATATATTTTTTTTAACATATATTTTTAATAATAAATTACTGTGATTACTTAGGTTACGAAAAAGGTACATAAAGTATGAACTATAAAAAGGCGAAACAATGAAAAAAATAATAAATTGCATGCGTTACATAAAATTACGAGAACAGTACATATATCTAAAATATACCTAAGTAAATATTGCATATTTTAAATTTTATAACTATGAAAACTAAAAACGATGTAACAATTATTTTATTTATTATATAATTAATCTACTGCAATTTAATTTTCTGTTAGAAATTTCTAGAATTATGTATAATACAATATTTTATAATTAACATGACATTATATTTTAGGAAACTATTTTTTTAAGAAAACTGAATATAAGAATTAATTCACTGTATTTCTTTAAATTCATATTTTTCTTAAATAAAAATATATATGTTTATATATTTAAATTTTCTTATTTATTAGGAAATAATGTTTATTTATATATTTCACCTAAAGTCTTACATATAATTTTAAAAAAATAAATATTGCGTACTATTATAATGAAAATAATAAAATAAATTTATATTATTATATGAATACTGAATATTTAATTTTAAGTATTATTTCATTTCTTTTTCTAAAATATTCCTATGATGTTAATTTATATAGGGTTTTAATGTTTTCTTTATTTTATTTTTAATATCGTCTTTATGCTTATTCTTATCTCCCTTTTTTATCTTACTATTGTTATGCATAGCATATATTGTTATTCATTATAGGGAAAAAATTATATTTATTTACTTTTTCTCTATATAAAAAGGTGTTATTCCGTTATTTTTGTACTTTTTTAAATTTTAGTGGTATTTTTGATATTCATTTTTTATGAATGTATGTATAGAAATTTGTAATTTTTAATGATTATTTTTGTGAACGTATTCATTTCCTTAAGCATGCATGCGTTTTTATTTTTATTTTGTATTTTACGATATATTTATATTTATAATATTGTAAATATTTCAATGATATAAATCTGTTTGTGATCACAGTGAATTTTATATTTTTTTACAATGTATTAGAACACATATGATTTAAGTGCATTATAAAATTCAGTATCATTTGTAAATTCATTTTTAATTATTAAAGAAAAACCTAACTTTACATTGCATTCTTTTGTTATAGCATGAACTGTATGAAATTATATTTGGTTTTTAATTTTTATGAATTTTGAAAAATATACAAAAAGATTATACACTCAATCTATAAAGTAATCTAAATTCTTTCCTTTTAAGAATTTTGATTCCTTCGCTGTTTATGTACCGTGCATGCACAAGTTGCTAAGATGTACACAATTTTCATTATTCCTGAATACCATTTAGTTATGTTTATATATTTAAATTTAATGAAACGAATATTGCTTGTGTAAATATATTAAATAACTGCTTAATTCTATAATTAAACATTTCCTATGCAAAAATTATGATTACTAATCATTTTACAGACATTATATATATTCTTTCTGAAAAATCATAAGAAAATATCATAAGATGTAATAGAGTAACAATATTAATGGAAATATGCACGGATTTTTTATATAGTAATCATACATCATTATTATAATAAATATTAAAAAAGTATTTAGCATTTTTCCTATTCACTTGACATATGTCATTAATAATTTAAAAATATAACTTTTGAAATAGAATAGGTACAAATATAAAATAAAAACACTAAGAGTAGAAAAAATTATTGTAAAAAATTTTAAATTATATTTTAATATAGCACCCGAATGAAACTATATACTGAAAATATTCATATAAATTGAAAATTTTGAATGGAACTATATTTCAATACTACTGCAGGAATGTTACTCCTTTTTGATCATTAATATATTTCCTTTTAAATCCATTACTATACCTTCATTGCTGTTCAAGCATTTATTATAGAATGATAACTTATATCATGTCTATTATATTGTGTATTTGTATCTGATGATTCGTATACATTTTCGAAAAATTCATCGCTCTCATCTTCATTAATTCCATGTCCAATATCTTCTTTTTTCGATAGAAAATTATGTAACCATGATCTAAATGGAGTATACTAATTTATAAAGAAAAATGGTAGAATATATATATTTTACGAATAATTGAAAATGTGTATTAAAAATAAATTATGAATAGAATTATGAACTTCTTTTATTTTATTTTTTTATTTGTATTTACATTGTACAATAGAAAAAAAGTGGAAAATATTCCTAAAATTGGAAAATACGTTGACATCATATTATCGGTAACTGAAGAAGGGGATGTAGTGTCTGTATGAACTTCCTCCTTTAAGTCTTCATCTGGGCCTGCATATAATGAAAGCTCACTTTTTTTATCTTGTACTGATAAAGGAGGCATTTTTCCATGGCATGTTAATTTTTCCAAGTTCTCATAATTTTTATTTTGCTCAAAATCCTTAAACATTTTGCAATATGCTTTTTCTTCATTTTCTTTGCATTTTTGCTTTAGTTTTACATAAGCATCATAACGTGAATCAACGTATTCCTTATACTTTGCAGTACAATCATAATTATGTGAACTTAAATAAAATTCCATGCTATCATAATTTACAAGAAAGTCATGTACTATATTTAATTCCTTAAATTCTTGTTCATTAATTTCATCAATATAAGAATCGTACTCTTTCACATCAATATGTTTCCTTACAGATTTAACTAAATATACAATTTCCATAAATGAACAGCCTTTCAAGTTTTCGAGCATTTTAGATCCAGCCCAGAAGTATAAAAAATTCCAGCGATTATTAAGAAAAATTTCATTCATTTTCGTGTATGATACATAATAAAAACCTTTTAAAAGAGCATCAAAAATAGTTGTTTCCTTAATGCATGTACCCTTAATGTATTTCCAAAAAGCTTCATTCTTATAGCTATAATCATATAAAGCTCTATCTAATCTATCATAAAATATATATGAAGGTAAACTGCTTAAATGGTAATCCTCCTACAGATTAAGAAAGGTAAAAATATATTTGCATATAAATGAATATATATAGAAAAAAAGGTTTCCTATAAAAGTTCGTGTATAACATTATCCAAATATGTAAGAATATATATAATAAATTAAATAAAAAGAAAACACATACTTTATCTGACATTTTAGTGATTTACTTAATGGATTGCATAATTATAATGGATTGAATAAATTTTTAATATAAGTAAATATTTATTTATGTATAATAATTGTGAATAATAATAATAATATGCTAAATGTATCTATATTTTTTTATGGTCATGTATTTTTATTAAAAAATATATATAGTACTATGAAAAAAGTTTTTACATTGAATTTACAACAAATTGTTAGAGTAATATTAATACATGCACAGCATAATTAATAATGAATATATAAATATATGGAACTATAATTCTTATATAATGTTAAGTGTATTAACTATAAAGAAAAATATATTACAGAAAAATATTCACTTCTATATACATTGCATAATATATAGAAAAAATTTTCAGTGGAATAACATCCCTTCTTATACTTACATTTCATATTTTAAAAAGAATAACATGTTTCTTAGAACTTATTAAAGTGCTAAAAATATACTGCTTTAAAAGTTTCTTTTATCCTTAATGATTATATTTCTATTTTCTCCGTTGATGTAATAATTCAGTAAAATATATTGACCATTAATTGAAATGAATTCTTGTTCTTAATGAACATATATTATTGCCCTATATAATACATACTTTAAAGAATTTAATGATATATGATACTATATTACGTTATACGTAAAAAATGTACATAAATATGATGAAACTATAAATTCAGTTATTTGCTAAATATAAATAAAAAAGCATAAAATAAATTATATCCTTATATTTTCAGAAGGAAACACATATTTATCATCCCTACCTTACATAATAACGATCTCTCCATATTATCTTTTCTGTACTTGCATTTTCGATTTCGAATATAATTCAACTATTATATAATAATAAATAAATTCCATTAATATGAATATATATTTATATAAGATAATATGCATGTATACTTAATTATAAAGACGTTGGAATGGAAGAAATTATTATGAATATTCTTATAATTATGATTAATAAACTTCAAATAAATATTGTCAGAATTTTACGTTCGGTTTATTTAAATTATATTTTTAGTAAATATAAATATATATATATTTTTTGTTTATTTTTTTTTTTACCCTTCTTTTTCTGAAATAGTAAGAAAAGTCAATATATAAAACTATAAATAGTAATATATGTTATAAAAATAGAGCACAAACTGTAGTTTCTCAAAAAAGTATTGAACAATTATAAAAAGTATAAAAGGATCTTAATTAAACATTTGTAACTGTGCATGAATTATCTTCTTACCTTTGAAAACAATGGTATTTACAAAGTATGCAATTATTATATTATAAATACATATTAATAAGTAATATATAATTGTAAGTGACGATAAGTACAAAATAGAAAAGGAACTTGACGATATTTTGTATTATTAGAATATAATTCTTTTCTTCTTTATATTATTCATTTGGCATGTATAAGTGTAAATATGGCACTTTTCACAAAAAAGAAAACTTAATATAAATAATTTATTTAAATTTTGATCATATATTATAAGAAAATAAAATATTAAATTATTATATGAAGCTTAAATTATATGAAAACAAAATTTATAAATCTTAATGCAATTAATATTTATACTGATAAAAGTAGTAATTATTTTTCATGTTTAATATATGAATGACTAATTTATACATATTAATATATAACTAATAAAGTTTTGATTTTTTAGTAAATATTTGTTTCTTATTTAATAATTTAGTAAACAATTTTTAACGAAAAATTATATATAAATTTAAGAAAAGGCAAGGTGGTTATTATATGTATAGTTTATGTTAATTTAAAAATATATTTTAGAATGAAATTACTTCCTACATTTTCAATAAATGAATGTGTTCACTTTTTTTATATTAGGAATTATATTTATGAACTAAAGTTACTGAAGCTATAGAATATACTTTTTTAGTTCTATTACAATTAATATATTGTAATATACATATGTAAAGCATAATATATATTATTATGAAGAATTCTAATGAGGGAATTATTAGATCTCTTTTTTCGATGCCTAATGTATATTTATGATGTGTTCTTTTAACAAATCATTTCATTAATATTATGAATATGAACTAATACAGTACTGAATAGGTGTTTTCTAAAGCATTCATATTTTCATACTATTATTACTTTACATATACCATTTTAATGCAACAGTTGTAAATAAATGGAAACCTTTTTAAGTACATGTGTATTACTATTTCGTACCCTGTGATTATACATATACATATTGTTTCTCTATATTTTTACTAATAAATACATGAATACCTGAATATATATATTCCTATTATAAGTTATTTTCGACGTTTAATCAACATAAACATTATGCACATTATTTAATGTGTTAGTGGATTCTTTATTTTGGGAGAAATTTGAAAAGGTGTAATATAAAGTAGTATTAAAATTTACGAAAATTTTTATTGCATGGAACAAATGATTACCATGTGCATGCAAATTAGTGCATCTTTGCAAGGTATAAAAAAATTGGAAATTACTGTATTTTATAATACACAATAGCAAATTAAAAATTGAAGTTCTTGTTATATGACATACATGTATAAAGTTCTTATGATTATTATATATCTAGAATAAGTGAAATGTGAATGGTAATGTTTATATAAAATTCTGTAGGAATTATGAATGAAACATAAAATACCGAAATAAGTAAAGGATAAAAAGGTTTTATTATTTAAAGGAAACGTACCATATGAATTTGGATTAATATAATAATATTTATTTATAAATATAAAATTTTCATTTTGTATATAATTAGTACACTTTTCAATTTGTAAGGAAACATGTAAGATATGCAAATAAAAGAAGAAAATATTTTTATTCATGATATAAATTTGTCATAATATATTTGTATTTTTAATATTAAAATGTGTTTTTGAATTTTCTATTTTTTCATAAGAAATATATATTACCTTTTTAAGTATAAAATATGTACTTGACAAAATTGTGAACTAGGAAATATCATCGAATATTACATAGTTATATTTTTTATAAATATATTTGCGGAGGAAAAAGTATTTTTATTATACAAATTTCATTATCCAAAAGTTATTATATGTGCAATTCTATGTTATTCTTTATGTTATTCTGTGTACGGAACACTTAATGAAAGTTAAGAACATAATGTACTATTAAAAAAGGTATTATTTGTAATAATATACTTATATGAAAAATTTTTTTTCTGGTGTATACACATTATTAATCTGAATGTTCCAAAAAATTTACTTATATATGTAATACTTTTTTGTGTACATATCGTACTTTTATAACTGTCAATATTGTATTGAGAAAATGTAAATCTGACATTGTTTAATCAAGTATATGAAAATTTTCTTAACGTTAAATACTCTTACATTATTTATATGGGTGTATTACTTCTTATTATTAGATTTAATTTTTGGTATATGGGAAAACATTAATAATATATGGTACTGTTGTTTGTATTAATGTTTAAAAAATAATAAAAGTTAAAACTTTGAAATTGAAGTCTTTTTTAATTTAACATGTTTAGGATTTATTTGAGAAATTTCATGTGTTTAAGAAATATTAATAAAAAGTCTAAATACAATAATTTATGCTGCACTATTCGTATAAAAAAAATATATAAATTTTATTTAAAATTGGAAAAATATAGGAGATGTAAAATTACGAAAAAAAACGAATAATATAATGGGGAATACTTTAGTAACTTATTAATATGTTAAATATAAGCTATCAGAAATGTGTAAATATTTAATCAGAAATTATAGAAAATTGTATACACAATATTAATATATCTTTTTTCTCAGTAGTATTCAATGTAATTATGATAAGCACAAATATATTAATCTTAGAAAAATATTAACTAGTAAGACTCTACTGGAATGTATTTCATCTACAAATTACTAAAAAAATATTATATTTCTTAATTATGAAGGGTATAAATAGTAATATGGAATGTTTTATTAGATACTATTTACCATTTTTAATATAAGTTTACAGCGGAATGTACTACGAATATTTTGTGTGCTATATACTTCCTTTTTTTTCGTACACTACGGTAGTTCAAATTTTGATGTAATTTATTTACAACATTATAGTTCTTGTGTAATTCTTTTAGTTATCATGTCTCAGAATCATTTTTATGAGCATGTTCAAGGCGACTTAAAATGATGTGTAATAAGTTTCTTTGTCAACGAACTATTCCTTTCGCATATAATTTAGGGGGTTCTCAGATTTATCGTCATTTCGATTTAAGGAGTTCTTGTCTGTCATTTCTACCCATTTATCGGATTTATTTTTATCATCTGCAGAATTTACATCTATATAAGTTTTGTTCGTCCAACCTTCCATTAACTCTTTAAAACTGTCTTTATATTTATGCGTATCTTTTTCTAACGTTTCATTGTATTCCTTATGGTTCATGTTTTCTTGATGTATATTTTCTGATTCTATCTTTGCATGTTTTTCTTTGTTCAATTTTTCTATGATATTATCTAGCAGTAATTCGGTTTTTTCAGGACTTTCTTCTTTTATACATTCTTCTATAACCATCATAAATATATGTGTCAACACTTTTATTAAAAATGGGTTATTATCATGTTTGTATGATTCTTCGTTATTGTTTATATTGTCTAATTTTTCTATGTTCAATACGAAAATGTCATCATTTATTTCTCCCATTTTGTATTCATCTGATACATCCTCTATTTGTTTTACTACAGATTTAAACCACTTTTCTTGTGTAAACTGTTCCATAAACTTAGCTTGTTTTGTTATCCACTTTCTCCATATCTCTTTTTTTATTTCTTTATATGAAAATTTTGTGTTTTCATTTAAAATAATATTTTCGAATTGTTCTATATTTTCTACATATTCCATTTCTTCTTTTTTCCACTCATTCTGCAAAACTTTAAAGGCATTTTCACTTTTAAACTTTTCCCAAATGGGTCTACATCTTTCTGTCCATTTATCCAAAAGAACCATTTCATCTTTTGTATTTTGAATTGATATATTTTTCATCACTAAATTTGTGTTTTCCGAATTAGAATATATTTTATTTTGTTCTCTTACTAATTCTTCTAAGCATATTTGTAAAAAGTCATTTTTGTTCAATTCGCATTCATCATTTTTATATTCATTCAATAGTTCCATATGGATGTCTATAATAGCCTTATTTTTGTTCTTTTTCTTTTTTGGTAAACTTATATTTTTTTTTAAGACACTTTTTTGTATTTTGATTTTGCTGTATATATTATTATCATCATGTGTTTTATTTTCATAAGGCATATCATTTACTGAATAATTAGTAATCTTATCAATACTTGGAGATTCTTCCGGTATTTTCTTAATTTCTAATTGACGTTTTAGTCTTTTTTTCTTTTTTTTTTTATTAAATAACAATCCGAATGATGTGTACTATAGAGTAAAAAAAAATTATAAAAAATAAACTTAATAATATTTATTTTATTCACTATAATATTAACGAGATATTTGAAACGTTATTTTATTTTACTTTTGAAAGGAGGTAAAATATTGTAATAGCTGTAGAAATTGTTAAAAAAACTAGGGTATATATCATAAATGGATATCTGAAATGTGATGGACCGGGTATCGCTGGATCTTTTTCCACATTAACAATATCCTTTATATCGTTATCTGTAGTTTTTTATAAATAATATATATTTTTTATTTAACATAATTGATTTATGAATGAATATATAGTTATAAGTGGTACGTGTAGTAATTCTAGAGGGAAAATTACCTTCTGAAGGAATGAAGGCAACTCCAGTTTTTGTAGATTTAGATTTTGGAACATAGAATTCCATATGTGGAGTGGCTGGTGTAACTTGTTGTGAATGTACGATCGGTGGAATAAATCGTTCTTTACTCAGAAGATATGAAAGAAATCGCTTGGAAAATAGAGGATGATGAAATGGTTTTATACGTAAAAGTTCAACAAATCGTTGCGAACGGAGTAGTTCACCAAATCTTTGTGAATAAAGAACATTTAAAGGAATAAAATTATTTGGTTCATTTATATTAGTTTTCATCGGTTCATCCTGTACAGATCTTGCAAATATCTTAGGATTTGTGCTGGACTCTATGTAAGTGGAATGACTATTTGTATGTGGAATTACATTGCCGCGAAGGTAATTATCGGAATATAATAAATTTTTAAGTTGTAAATATTTAGGATCAGGTGCAGGTTGAGGAGGAGGCTTAGGTTGAAAAACGGGAGTAGGCTGAAATATGGAAACACCATCTAACCATGTATGAATCCATTCCGGTTCATTATTCCCCGCACTATTACCATCATCACTAGGGGTAATTTTTTTAGGTCCCTTTTCATTAGCAATATCCGGAGGTTTGGCTTTAGCATGATCTTGTTCTCCTTTAGGAACAGGCTCTGCTACTGCAGGTATATCTTTGTTTTCTTTTGAATTACTAACTGTGGTTACAGCTGGGGCTGATTGGCTAGGAGAATTTAATGTTTCCAGTTTGTTATCTTTTTTTTCTGCTCTAGTTTTAGTTTTCATTCCACAAATAATATCAGGTGTACCCTTAAGAAGCCACGGATAATTACAATTAGTGTGAATGTAAAAATATTCTTCATATTGTTTTATGTAATCGTAATTAGGATCACGCCCTTGTATTTCTTTTTTTTTCATCAATCCATGACATATACTCACTGCATTTTTCGAAATCTACTTCACTTGTATTCTGTAAGCGTTCTTTTTTTTGTATACAGAAATTTCTAAATAATTCATGTAAATCGAGGATATATTTTTTATGATTTATCTTTTTATCATTGTCCAAATAACATAGCCTATTAACTTTTTGGGATTTGAAGGTAACTTCCAAGGCTGAGCGTATGATATTCCATTCTTTCGTCACAAAATTTTTACCCATATTCGTTATTTCTTCTCTAACGCATTTTCTTTGTGCTATTACATATTTATTTAGTTCTTCACATAAATTCTTATAATGAATACCATCATTTTTATCTTTCGAAAATTCGTTAATTATATTAATAGCACCCTGAAGTATGGGAGTTTTGTAACGTATATAAACATTATGTGTGTATTTTTTTGTAGCCTTCTTAATTTCATTACATGTGTGTGTAAACTTTCTCATTATTATAATCTATAAATGTATTTACACATTAATTTTCATTTAATTAAATAAAAAAGGCGTTTTTAAATAATTAACACATAGATAAGTTTTACATAAACATTATAGGCTGTGTTTTTATGTAAGAAAAGTAATATGGTTAAATTACAAAATTTAAAATCTTATACGATATTAACAAAATGATATTTAAAATAACATATATACATATACTTTTATTTCAATAGAACCTTCATATAAAAAGCTTTATTTGTGTTATATAATGTAGTGTATAATTATACTGCTATTTCTTATGTAAGTATATATGTATATATTTTACATATATTTAATTAGATATGTATTATTTATTCTTATTTCCCCTTCATTTTTGAAACGATATATTTATACATAACATGTTTTTATATAATAATTTATGTAATTCTTAGGAAGGAAAAAAAATATTTAGTTATATTCTGTATTTATAAAACCTCGCACTTAAATTCAAGAAATATTATAAAAAATTTTTTACAATATATAATAAAAATAAAATATAAGACATGTTATAAATTATAAACAGTAACACATTATCATACATTTTTTCAGTGATAAATCTATCATTTATATTTATGACATTATATATATGACTTGAAAATACATGTTGACTACTAAATTATAGAACTTACTAAACGAATAGTGTGAACATTATTTAGTAAGTGTATATAATTAATAAAAAAGAAAAAAACATAAAATTAAGTTAAATATTTAAAAAAATATAGATTCTTTCTATTCTTTCTGCAATAATGGAATATTGCTATGTTCGTGTTAATGTTTCATATACAATAATATGAAAAAAAAAATTTTCTTTTTATTTATATAATTTATATTAGTGTACGCATTCTTAATAATAAACATGATAAGGGAGATGATTCTATTCCGTATTGTCATATATTATATTTTTCAATGTTAATAATATAGAACATAACATTATAACAAAAAAAATAAAGGTTATTAAAACATCCTCAGTAAATTGCTTATATGATATATATATAAACATACACTGTGCAGGGAATAAACATTATAAGGAACCTTATAAATATTGTAATAGTGCGAAGTATTTATATCTTATATTATTCGATCTATTGAAATACATTTCAAAATATAGGAATTAATGGGTGGTGAAATTAAAGCACTAATGTTAAGAGCTTTTTAAAATAATAAAATGAAAATTTCAGTTTATTAAAATTATAATAACGTAAAACATGCTAATGAATAATATTTAAGGTTTTGACAATTTTATATTTTATTTTTCTTTAGAAAACTTTTATTACAGGATATAATTGTAATGAATGTTTTATAATATTTTTTTTTTGTTAAAATTTTTTATACAATGATTTCTCCAGTAAAGATATAATGGAATGATACGTAATAATAATATATACGATATAAATTTTATTACATTTTGGAATATGTACTCAATTATTTAAGGATGTTATATATGTCGAATTTATATAGTTGTTAATATATTATATTCAGCGAATAGTAAGGAGTGTAATTTTTGTGATAATATACAATGGTATATTGACCAGATGATAAAGAGAGATGATAATAAATATAAAGTACTATAACTTATAAAGGTTATAACAAATATATCGTTTAAATTTTGTTTAATTTCATTAATTTGTGATATTTTTTACATATATCTTTATATAGTTTAGTATGAATTTAATTTTAGTGCTAAAAAATAATGTACGATTACTAATATATACCGATTAACTTTATTTAATATCTTAGCAATATTAATATACTTCTTAATTATCTATTATTCAAATATAGTTTGTTAAAAGTTAAATTTATCTAAATAACTTTTATTATTTGTAAAAAATTAAGAATAAATATATATTTTTAATATTTAATGTATATGAACTTCTAGAAAATATATACATTTTTACCAATATAATTCTTTTATTAAATAAATATATAAAACCAATTTTATTATTTAATATTATATTATGTTTATTCCATTATTTGTACAATAAAGTAATATATAATATAGTAATTAATTAATGAAAATTCTGTATTAATACGAAGTCTTATAATTCAATATGGTAAGAAAAAAATCAAGGTGATATATTATAATTCTCAGAATGCAGTAAGAGAATAATGGGAGAATTTTCTAAAACAACAAAATTATTAAGAAAGAATTTTTCTTTTTCTTTACACGAATATATATATACTGTTGTTCACGTAATTATTGTGAATAATTTTTATATTAGTATATCTATCTAATGCTACTTTTAATTAAAATATTAACTGTATGACACCATAGAAGCCCAGATTAAAAAAAAAATATACATTACAAAAAAAAAAATTGAAAAATATGCAAAAAGTATAATTATATGAAAAAGAGAAAAAAGAATAGCATAATAAAATAATTTTTTTCATATATATGACTTAGAATACCTAAATATTTTCATAGAAATAATTTAATATATTTAAGGTTAATACATATATATAAGCCTATTTCATTTTGTCAAAATTTACTTTTTAATATTAATGTAGCGTAAAATGATAGAAAAGGTGTAATTTCATAATTATTATTACTTCCATCAAAAATATCTAATTCGTTTATAAGTATATGTAAATTCTTAGATTTAATTATTTGTTTTCAACATTAATATTTGTAAATGGATTTTTACAAAAATATATACATGCTTATTCCGATGCGGCATATTTCTGAAACATTTATATAAATGTTTGTGTTTATATATTATTATATCATTAATTTTATTATCATATAAATTATTGTTATTTCTTTTATTTGAATGTCCATTTAAATTTAAGAGAAACACATTTTTATTATTTAAAGAGTTTTTAATATGATTTAACATTTTACTCATTTACTGTAATAGAAATACTATAAAGGATTACGTTATATGCTCTTCTTTCATAGTTAACATAAATATTCTGCATAAGAACAAGTACAATTCATTATCATGGGTGAACTTATTACGTTTGCAATCATTTAAAATAATGTTATTTATGAGATTTATATGCTTTAATTTGGGATAAAAGAGATTATATTTTCTAAATAAAAATTTACACCTATATTTTTACCTTCTTTATAATGAAGAAATATTTGTAATAATATATCTCAAATCAGTTGGATTATATTTTAATTTCTTTTCCCGTGTAAAAGCTTTTTTGTTTTATAAATTTTGTTTGTATTATATTTTGTTTGATCAGTTTTCTTCTGTGAGAAAAATACATGTCTTTTAGTAGTTTATTAATAATATTATTAAGTATTCATATTATTTAAAACATTTTAAACCATATTATATCTTTATATTCTGTATACTTTATTAGCAGTTATCCTCTTTTATTTTATATTATATTTATTATTACGTTGTATTTAAAGAATTATATATTTTTACTTTATATATAATATTTGTTATTAAAGCATAAGTGTACAGAAAAAATGTATTTTTAATATTAATTATTATTATATTATTTACTATTAATGATTAAAAGAGATTTAATTATATATATACTACAGACAGTATGTATATTTTGATTATATCTATTATTTTACCGAAAATACTATATATATGTAATGGTATATGTAGAGGTAATGAGGTAATAAGTATATAGTGCACAATCGCATATATATTGAAATCGCTTAGTTATGTATAAATTCGTAAATAAAACATTGTAACTTAATGAGATATAATAATCTATTAAAACACAGTGATATTCACAAATTCATTAAAAGAATAGTTGTTAATCAAAATTAATATATATATAATAATACGAAATGAATTATATGAAAAATTTCGAATTTTATATATTAATTTTTTTTTTTTTCTGATTGATTTTACAATATTATTTTTTTGACATCTTCATGAAAACACATGAAACTTATATTTTTATTTTTGGATGCTTTTTATATGAACATAATTGCGTCTGAAATATATAATACTATATTTAATAGTAGCTATCTTAACTGAAATAATGTAATTTGTTATTTTCAAATTATCGAATTTATACATGTTCATATGACATATAGTTTCCTGTGCTTCCAAAGAAAATATCACTAGATTCTTGTGTACGTGATAAAAATTCGTCCACTTCATCACCATCCACATTACTTAATCTACTTTGGTTATATTCGCCGAGTTTTCGAATATACGTACCTACGAGTGTATACTAGTATATAAAGGTATAAAACAGAAAATATGCAGTAGATTTACTAATTTTTTTTGTATATGTCTTGGAAGGAAGTTATTTACCTTTCACACTGTATTGATATAAATTAATAAA